>WKFP01013870.1:38758-68791 GCA_011057875.1 Pterocles orientalis
GGGTGCAATGATGGGGCGATGGGGTGGACAATGGGGGTTCCCCTTCCCCCCAGTCCCCCCATGCCCCTCCTCTTTCCCCCTCAGGCCCCGCGACCCCGCTGCCCCCCGCTCCCGCCGCTGCTCAGGCGACAGCGATTCCTCCGCCTCCTCTGCGCAGAGCGGCCCCCCGGGCCCACGGGATGGGGGCCCCCCTCGGCGCCGAGACCCCAGCAGGGGGGTGCCCCCGCAGCCTCCCCGCGACACCGCCGGCCCCTCCCCGCAGGAGCGCGGCCGCTCGCGGGTCCCCAATGGGCCGGGCCGGGCCCCCCCACGCGCCCGCAGCCATGGCTGCCCGAGCCCCCAGCCCCTGCTGCTCATCAGCCGCCGGCGGGATGGGCAGCACTCCTGGGCACGGGCAGAGACCCCCCCCCGGCCCCACAGCCGGCCCCACAGCCCTGCCCGCAGCCGGACCCCCTCCCGCACGCCCACCCTGCGCCGCTCATCCCTGCAGGAGGGTGGCGGGGGGCCTGCGGAGGCCTGTCATGGCAGTCAGGCCCATGATGGCAGCGAGGCCTATCACGGTGGTGAGGCCTGTCATGGTGGCCGGGCCCACGATAGGGGCGAGGCCTGTCGCGGCAGTGGGCCCAGTGAGGCCTGGCAGTGGGAGCTGGAGGAGCTGGGGCGGCGGCTGCGGGCCCCGCTGTGGCTGGAGCCGGGCCAGGAGCAGCAGCTCTTCCGGCGGCTGGAGGAGGAGTTCCTGGCCAACACGCGCGCCATGGAGGAGCTGGAGGATGGGGAGATACCCCCTGCACCCCCGCCGCCCCCCGGCACCGCTGCCGACTCAGCCTATTGCTCCTCCAGCTCTTCCTCGTCTTCCCTCAGCATCTTCGGCAAGCACGGTCCCCCCGCCGAGGACGGCCAGCGGAGCAGGAACGGGGCGGGTCCCCCACCGGTGCCCCCCAACATGGCGGATCTGGGGCGCCGGCTGCCCCTCTCCAGCTCCTCCGATGAGAGCAGCTGCTTCCCGGCCTCCTGGGACGCCCGGGGGGGCCCCGAGTCCGACACCGACTGGGCGCTGGGGGAGGACGAGCTGACGGAGACGGAGGAGCCCCCTGCCATGGCTGACGGCCCCCCAGGGGTCCCCCAGCCGGTGCCTTCCTGCCCCACGCCATCCCTGCGCCTCTGGGCCAAGCCCCGGCTGGACACGCAGCCCCACAAGAAGCCGTCCAGGATCCCCACCCCACAGGGATGTGGGGTGACCCCTCCCCGGCCCCCCGCCAGCAGCCCCCGGCCCTGCGGGGCCCTGCAGAGCATCCTCTCCTCCAGCATGGAGCCCGCCTGGGCCCCCCGGGAGCACCAGGGGCTGGGCGAGGACACTTGGCCGTGACAGACCCAGCGTGACGGCCACAGGTGATGGGCGGGGGGGGGACAAGACCCCCCCTCCAGCCACCCCCCCCGGGGACATCATGGAGATGGCACCGCCTGGAGAGGCCCCGGCCAAGCAACGGACACAGACACAGGGGGACAGGGGCCAGGACACCTTTGCTTGGGGACCGGTGGCAGCTGGGTGGGGGGCTGCAGGGAGCCCCCAGCCCCAGATGGGCACAAAGGGCCCCGGTCCCACCAGGAGCAGCTCTGGAGGGTGGCCATGGTGTGACCATGGTGGAGGGAGCCGGAGCAAGGCTGTGTCCAGGGACAGGGCTGGGGAGCAGCTCAATAGTGTCTTCACCTTCTTCACCTCTCCTCATGCTTCTCCATCTCTCCTTGTTTTCCTCCTCTTCTTGGCCACCATCTCCTTCTCTTGGCCATCTTCTCCTTGTCTTCTTGGCTACCATCTTTTCTTCTTGGCCATCATCTTCTCTTCTTGGCCATTATCTCCTCCTCTTGGCCTTCTTGTCCTCCTCTTGTCATCTTCTCAGCCTTCTCATCTCATCTCCTCCTCATCCTCTCTTCCTCCTCTCTCCACGTGAGGTGACTCGGGGACATGCCACGTGTCACAACCTCTATTTCGGGGGGGGAGGGGGTGCCACTTTTTCCTCTTCAGCACCTGCCAGCCCCAGCGCTGTCCATGGTGCACGTTGATGTCCCCAACATGGGATGGGGCTGTGAGGGGAGCCCCCTGCCCAGGCCACCACAGCCCCCAACTCTGCAGCCCCCCGCATGTCCCCCCCCCAGTAAAGCCAGTAAAGACCAACAGAGCTGAGCCCACTGTGTTGTCATCTGTCCTGGGGGTGTAAGACCCCCCCAGGAGGTTTGCGACCTGGCAAGGGGCAGGCAGTGGCGAGGAGGAGGGGTGTGAGACCCCCGCCCAGGCCAGGGGAGGGGGGATGTGAGACCCCCCACAGCCCAAGGGAGGAGGGATGAGGACCCCACCCCAGCTCAACAAAGGGCTCCAGGGGAGCCGAGGTCCTGGGAGCGGTGGAGGGAAGAGCCGCAGTGAGGGTGAACCCCAATGTTCTGCACCCCACTGCAGCTACGGGAACCCCTCCAGGTCCCCAAAGCCCTTGGGGCTGCTGGGAGACCCGTGGCCAAGAGCTGCTCGCCCCACAGGATCTGTGGGTCACCACGGGGTCTAGACCTGCAGGTGAGGGACATCCCGTTGGAACTGTGGGTTTCCCAAAGAGTGGTGGCAACTGCAGTCCCCAGATGCCTGCCCCACATGGCCCCTGGGTGTGGGGCTGGTGGCCAGCCCAAGAGATGCCAGTGCCCCTTAGGGTGACCCAGAGCAGTGCCAGTGCCCCAGGGGGTGTCCAGGAACGGTGACAGTTCCCAGCAGGGTGCCTGGGGGTGCCAGGACTTAGTGGGACATTCCAGTGCAGGGCTCAGTACCAGGGCCAGGACTGTCACCCCGCAGGGACCAGCTGCACCTCCTGGGGACCCCACACTTGTCCCCACCCCCGGAGGGGCTTGGGGAGCAGGGGGGGACCCTGCATGGCCAGCACTGGGCACCGGTTCAGGGCTGCTGGGGCCAGGGGAGGCTCCAGCATCCGGCAGCACAGGGTCAGGAGCTGTTGCTCGACCTCCGCCGGTCCCATCCTGTCCCCAAGAGCAGCCCGTCCCCATGTCCCCTGGCCACACGCCCAGGCATGTCGCTGGTTCAGGCCTTGCTGAGCCAGAGGCCAGGGCCCCAACCCTGGAGAGGGCTCATCCCCTCCCCGGGAGGGCCGGGCACTGCTGGGAGGAAGCTCACAGCATCCTGCTTCCCTGGGGAAGTGGCTCCAGGGGCAGCTGTCCCTTTATTCAATGTTTGCTGAAAACAAGTGTCCAGAGGATAGATTTATATTTTATATATTAGACTCTTCCTGCGCCCAACCCACGGCTTCAGCTCCGGGGACAGGAGCAGTGTCACCGCCGGGGAAGGCAGCACCCAGGGGTGACAGTGGGGAGAGGGGGAGCTGTGGGGCCGGGGAGGGGGCGGCTGCCCCAGCTTTGGGGGGTAAGGGCAGGGGGAGTGGGTGCTGGAGGAGCCCTCTCTTTACTGCACAGGTAAATCCAGGCTCACATTTGAGGTCCTCAAGCCCCCTCTGGGACTCCAAGGGGCTGGGGGCTCACCTCCCGCTCTCCTCCCCCAGGGGACAAAACTGGGGACAGGCAGGAGCGGCCCTGAGAGAAGGAAGAATCCAAAACCGCTTCCCCCCCCTCCCAGCTCCTGGGTTCACTGAGCCCCAGGGCTCCCGGGGGAGCTGAACCCTTCCCCCCCACCGTGGGATTCAGCACAGGGGGGAGGTGGGTGTTTGGAGGGTGGGGGGAACAGGAGAGCAGCCCCTCACACCCACTGGCTCAATAAAAAGCAGTCACAAGGACCAGGAGGGTGAAAGAGGGCTCTCGAGGGGGTGACAGCAGCACGGAGGACACGGCAGGACTCACGGACAGATTACTACAGGGTGCAGGGAGCTGCAGGGAGCTGTTGGGACCCTCCTGCCCTCCTCTGCCCCCCCCCCAGCTCCATTTGTGGGGCCCCGGGGCTGGATCCCGGGCAGGACAGAGAGGAGACATGCACACGGGTCCTGCCCCGCGGGACGAGAGAAGGAGAAGGAGGAGGACGACAGGCTGTGGCAGCACCTCAGTTCTTCAGGATGGTTTCGTAGGCTTGGTAGACGTACTGGGACACCTCCGGCGCTCGGCATTTCAGGGACAACTGCGGGGACAGAGAAGGAGAGGGGGTCATGGCATCCAGCCCCACACCGCTGAGCCCCCAGCCCCAAAGCACAAGCCAGGCATGCTGCAGCATCCCCCCCTCCCCGGACACAAGGGGGGCTAAGATCTTGATTTCAGCTGGATAAAAAAAATACCCCTCCCAGGCTCCCGGGGCTGAGGAGCAGAGCCCTGGGCATGCGGTGCAGGCAGGGAGGGTAGGGAGAGCAGAGGCACACGCACACTTCAGCTTTTGGGGTTCAGTTCACTGCCAGGAACTCGAGGGTAAGTGGTTCCCCCAAAGGCATCTTCCTCATGTAAGGTATGAGCTGCCTTCGGCTGTTTGCTCAAAGATTAAATATTAAATCACTCTCAACGCAATTAACTCCTCAGCCTGCAGGGTGCTGAGCCGGGAATTCTGCAGGATGAGGATTTGCAGCTCTCCTCATTCCAAGGGGACCCAGGAGGGTGGTGGGAACACCCTAACCCTCCGAAATGTTCACCTCCAACAAAACTCCACTCTTGGTGCCAGCCTCATGCCAAGAGGGAGCAGCCAGAGGTGCCAAGAGACGGGCAGGGAAAAAAAACAACTGGCAGAGCAGCTGGCAGGCAGGGGAAAAAAAAACAAAAAAAACAACACACTGGGGAGAAAAAACCAGGCAGCAGCCAGAGCCAGCCCGAAACCGGGGTACAAACCAGTGTGCTGACCTCCAGGTCCTGCACCGGCGGGCCGGGCGGGCAGGCATCGGGGACGGAGATACACAGAGAGGTGAGTCAAGGAGACACAGCGCGTCCCAACCCACTGAAACCGGGCTGCGGGGAAGGGGCTGGGGCAAGCGGGACACGGGGATGGAGGGACAGACCCCTGCTCCAAGGCGGTGGGGTGACAGGGGGGCTGCCCCACACAGGTAGAGCCCCAGGACGGGGCTGGGGTTGGGGTTTTTATTTGAACAGAGATGCGTTGGGGTGCTGGGACCTCTCCGCGTCCTTTTTCTGCCACCACGGTGCCTCCCCCGTGCCAGGAGGGCAGCTCCAGGGAGCCCGGCCAACACAGATCGTGTCTCGGCCAGCGCAGATTGTGTCGCGCCTTTCCCACGCGAGAGGGACGCCAGGACTGGGACAGGGCGGGGAGCTGGCATCGACCGCAGCCGGGGGAGTCCTGCCAGCACAGACGGGCTGTGGGACCGTCCAGCCCAAGCTGAGCTCCGAGCAGAGAGCGGGGAAGGCAGGAGGGGTGGCAGGGGGGTTCAGAGCTGCCCCGGGGTTTTTTTGGAGGCAGGCAAAAGGGGCGTACCGTGAAACTGGGATTACTGGGCTGGATCCTGAGCTCTGCCAGCACCCAGATGCCATTGGTGAGCTTCAGGGACTGGTAGAGCATGTCCTGGCCCTCCACGTTCCTCTTGGCGACCGTGAAGATGTTGCTGCCTTGGAGCTTGCTGCTGACGGCGTCTGCGCAGGAGAAGAGAGCAGCTGCGGGGGCTGCGCGGGGCAGGCGACAGGGCTGACCCCCAGCTCCCTTTGGACCCGCTCCTGCCCCATCTCCTCCTTCCCCCGCGACACAGCACATCCCGAACCCGCCATCCCCACGCCGCGAGGAGAAAGGCTCTGTTCAGCCCCTGGGGAGCAAAATTCACCAGCGGAGCCGCCCCACTTCCCCCCACAAAGGTCAGCTCCTGGCTGCCAGCGGGACTGAAAGGACGCGGCTGTCCCCTCCTGGGGTTTGCACGTCCCACTTGGCACCAGATCGCCCCGAGAAGGAGCTGGGGGAGCGGGGAGGCGCCGGGCAGCCTGGCCCCAGCTCCTGCCTGCGATCATGGGACACGGCCCGTGGGCTGGCCAGGAGGGGCTGCCAGGCAGCGTCAGGGCTGCGTGAACCAGTTCAGCTTCCAGAGTGATCCTGGGGGGCACAGCAACTGTCCCCATTGGCAGGGACATGCCCACCGGGCAGAGAAGCCCTGAATAGTTGTAGAAACTTGGTGGCTTCAATGGTGAGTGAAGCAGCGGCGCCTTCCTGGAGTTACAGCCACAGGGGAAGGGCTCCTGCCTACCCACAGCCTGGGCTGGGATAACTGGGATGAACTGGTCACCAGTGGCCAGCTGTGAGCGGAGCCAAGTCCTTCGGAAGGGTTTGGACCCACCTGCGTTGAGAGAACAGTCTTTGATCTGGAACTGGGCCTCGTTCTCGTTGGGAATGTCCTTCCACGTGGCCAGGAACATCTGCCGCTCTGCGGGGAGCAACCAAACCACCAGAGTCAGGAGGCTACGAGATCGGCCACCCCCAAAACACAGTACAACACCGGGGCCACACTGCCACGTCACCGCTGGCTGAGGGAATGTCACCCTGCCACAGTGCCACCCCCTCCAGCAGCGACCCAGGACCAAAGTCACCGAGCCACAGGAAAGATCCTCGCTTTGGCGGGGGGCAGCAAGAAACGCCGGCTTGGGGACCAGGCTGGTGAGTGCCAGGGAAGGGACAACAAGCAGCGAGTGAAGCAAGAGGTCTCCCTGGCTGCGAGGAGCTAGAAAGTGGCTCAGGCCATCTCAGGTAGCCACAGCACGGTCACGCTGGAACAGCAGTGTCCCCACTGGAATGGCAGCGTCCCCATCTGCAACTGCCAGGGACATCGGGCTCCCTGCTCCATCCCCAGGGCTGGGAATGTGGCCAGGAGGATTTCAGAGGCCAGCAGGATTTCAGGGTCCATGAGGGCACCTCCAGAGCAGTGTCAGAAGCACACCCGGCAGGAGCCACTGCCACCCACACCCCAACTCACCCATCTTCCCGTCCTCCACGAAGAGGATGTGCAGCGGGTACAGCGTGCTGAAGTAGAACACGTCAATGTTGTTTTTCACCGCGACCTGGGACGGAAGGACACGGGGACGTCAACGCTTCCGCCGACCTACAGCAGGTGAGCAGTTCCCAAAGCCAGCATCCCATCCCATCGGACACCACTGACCCCTCCTGGGCCAGCTGTCACCCACCAAAGCATCGCAGGCAAGAGACCAGCAGCTGCCAGGAGGGACTGGAGAGCCCAGCACCCATCCCCGTGTCCCAGCGCTGTCCCCAGCACATGGGGAAATGGGGGAGTTGGGGCACTGCACCCCCTCAGCCTGCTCTCCCTCCTGAGATGCTGTGAGCAGATGCTCAGCCCCGGCTCAGCTGTGCCGCCATCGGTGAGGATCCTCATCCCTGTGGTCTGCACAGAGCCAGATGTCACATCGATGTCCCATCAGAGTCAGTCCGAGCTCCGACAGCAGGGACACGACGAGCCGAGCATTTCTCCTCACTTGCTTCCTGCTGTCAGCCCTCCCTCAGCTCCCTCCACAGGGGACACAATCCCCAGGGACACCCCCCTGCCCCATCCCCAGGAGGGGGACTCACGGCGCTCCCCACCTGGAGGTTGTTCAGAGGGTCCATCTTCATGACGGAGCCGACGGTGTTGAGCGGGAGGGAGATCTCCACCGACTGGTTGGGGGCGAGGGGCGCGTGGACCTGCAGAGGAGCTGCCGGGGCCAGGCCGAAGCTGGGGGGGGACAGCCGAGGAGGGCAGGGGGTCAGGGTGGGGGGCAGCCCATGACAGCAGCAGGCATTGGCCACCTGCTCTGGATCAACCGCAGCACTCCCTGCCACCAGACCCCAGCCACCTGGACACCAGGAGCACCCCAAGAACACCCCAGGAACAGCCCAGCTTATCTTGCTGACCCTACACAGCCCAGGACCAAGCCCCAGAGCATCCCCCCAAAAAGAATCACACCCATTTTTAGTGTTCCTGTACCACTCCCTCCGGGCCATCCCTTGCTGTGTCACTCTGAGGGAGCAGGAAGCATCGGTTGACCAGTACAAACAGCGGGAGCGTGGTCAGAGCCCAAGAACGGCCTCGTCAGTCAACTTCTTAGAGGCTTTGGTTTGAGGTTCATCACCACCGCAGCCGTCAGAGAGAGAAGGGTCATCACGCGAGGCTGTTCCCAGCCCTTCCAGCCCTGTGCGCCCTTCCTCCCACCCTTTTTTCTGCACAAAATCTCTCCAAGGCTGAGCTGGAAGGTGTCATGCAGCACCTTCAGTGGTCGCTGCCCTCACCTGTTGCGGTTGAACTGGATGGCAAAGTCAGACATGACCTGCAGAGCCTTGTTCGTTAGCACCAAGTCCATGGAGATGGAGCCCACCTGCCGGCTGAACGTGCCCGAGATCTCCAGCCCCTTGGCTTTCATGGCAGGGAGCCAGACCTGCGGCAGGGAGAGAAGAAACCCTCGGGGTTGGACCCAACACGAATACTCAGGGTTGGGTTAGACCCAACATGGACCCTCGGGGTCGGGCTGGACCCCACAACGCAGACCCTCAGAGTCGGGCTGGACCCCACAACGCGGACCCTCGGGTGCTCTCCAGCCCAGCAGAGCCGTGCAGGGTGTTTGTAAACCAGGAGTATCTCACAGCTACCGACACACCATCGGCACCAGCACGGCCACCCTCGCCCCAGCCCCAAAATCAGAGACGTGACCTGACCGATCCCAGCTCTCCCCTCCGCCCAGGGCTCCGTGCCACCCATGGGGACATGCCAACTGCCTCTGTCCCACATCCCTGCACCCCAGCAAGCACTTAACGTCCCCTCCACCTGCAGCCCCCCACCCTTGCTTGGCTTGCTGCCACACCAGGAAAAGGGGGTTCACCTTCCACCCCCCCAGGACATCCTACAGTGTGGAACAGGCATGGGGGGGGGTCTTTGCCCCCCTCTGAGCTTCACCAGCACCCGACGGCAGGTGCTTGGCTGTCCCACTCACCGTTTTAGGTGCCACGTAGGACCCCGAGAGGGTCCCCACCCCACCAGTGAGGTCGAAGAGGTCGCCCAGGCCGCTGCCAAGGGGTGCCCCCAGGTTGGGGGGCATCGCGGTGCTGGGTGCTGGTGCGAAGCCACCACCGCCGCCCATCTGTGGGGGACAAGGAAACAGGTTACGGGGGGCACTGCGGGGCGGGGGACAGGAGGAAGAGGATGCAGAAGGCGAGAGAGGGGTTTGGGCATGAGTGCACACTCACTGCAGGGCTGCCTCCCACATCGCTTCGCAGCTGCAAAGACAAGAAAGGGGCGTCAGCAGGGACGGGGGCCAGCGCGCTTGGGGCACGGGGGTCCCACAAAATGCCACATCGAGGGTGCTCTCTAAAAGCATCAGGGTGGGACAGCGAGGGCCCGGAGCCACAGGGATGCTCCAGCAGTCCCAGAACTGGTGTCCCAGGAGCCGTGTGGGGACCGGGCTGTCCCCAGAGGGACACAAGGTGACACTGGGGCACCGAACACAAGGACTCAGGCTGCGCGAGGGGAGTGGGGGCACCTGGGGGTGGGCACAGGGGCTACGCGGGGGCTAGAGGGCTGAGAAAAGGGCTGATCCATACCCCTTCCGACTCGTCCCCCATCTCCAAGCAGAAGCAGGCAAGGCGGAGAGAAGAGCCAGCCGCATGCAGAGACAAGCCAGGAAAGAAGAGAGAGAAAAAAAAAAACAAAACAAAGAGGCAAGAGAAGGAGAGAAGGGAAGAGAGGTTAGTCCCGCTGCGCTGCCAACGTGTCCGTCTGTCCGTCCGTGGCTGCGCTGGAGCCCAGGGATAGAGCACAGTCGGGGATTACAGACCAGGAGAGGCAGGAGGGGAAGAGACGGCAACGCTGCCTCCCCCTGGGCACTCCTCCTGGCTTTTACAAGCAGCGGAGAAAATTCCAAACTCTCTTCCTTCGGGAAGCCCGGATGATTGCCGGCACCACAGGGCACTCCCAGCCAGGGAGAGGTTTCCAGCCCTCCCCACCCTGCGGCCAAACCGCAGCTTGGTTTGTGTTCCCAGGAGGACAAGCTACCACCTCCAGATCTCCCAGTACAGGAGATACCAGTTAAAGCACCTCACAGGCTGGGAGCAGGCACGTCCCAACCCCACGGGGTGGTTTAACTGGTGTCTCTGGGGGTTAACTGGGGTTCAGAAGGTGACCTGGGAGGAGGAGTCACCCCTGCAGCACAGCATGGACAGTGTGAGCATCTACACAGACCTCATGTATGGAGAGAAAAGGAACTGGGGAGCCCTAACCCCTGCCCCGCTCCAGCCCTCTGGTGAGGACAAGATAAATTAGGGGACAGTGCCCCCCATCTTCACCAGCTGTAGAAGGAAAGGACCAGCCCGGGTGTCTCCGGGTGGACAAGCCCATCTTGTCCCCAGGAGCTCCGGACAGGAGCCAGCACCAAACCCAGCACAATGCCACCACAGCAGCCAGGCACTGAGGAAGGAACGTGGCGGGGCTGCGACGTACCAGGCTGTCCAAGCCACCCCCCAGGAGGTCCACGGCGCCCATCGGCACGGAGGAGGCGGCAACAGGCGGCCCACTCACGGGGGGCCCCAGGTCCAAGTTCAGCAGGTCACCCAGCAGGTCACCCTGCGTGGGGATGACGGCCGGCTGCTCCGCCGCCTGCACCCCCGAGGGGGCTGTGTCAGGGCTCTCGGCGCTCTCGCTCCTGGAGGAAGGGGGAAAGAGAGACGTGAGACGCTGAGGAGCTCGGGCCGAGACAACAGGTCCTGCTGGAGACACAGGGGTCACCCAGTGAGCCTTCAGAGAGACTCCCTGTCCCAGCACCACTCCCAGCACTTCAACACGTTCTCCTCAAGATCTCAGATCCCTCCTTCAGCCTTGTAAGGCCAGAGATGAACCCATCCAGCCTTGCCCTTGCTGGGGAACCTCTCCTGGAGCAGGGGGGCTCAGCTCCGAGCCCAGGGGACACAGCCAGCTCTGCACAGCGCTGTGCATGGCCATGGCAGCCCCACAGCCGCTGGATTCGGCATCCAACCCCCCCACCACATGGATCCAGCCCTGGAAGTCCCATCCCAGGGCGGGGAGTCACCGTGGGGAGGGCAGAAGTACTCACGAGCCCGTTCGCGGGGGCAAGCTCTTGTGCACGACGCCCCTGCTCCCCTCCACGAAGGCGCTGGGAGGTTTGTGATAGACGGAGGCCAGCGTCCCGATGTAGCAGATGAGCTCGTCCAGGAGCGTGGGCTCGATCAGATCCGTCTCCTCGGAGATGAGGGGCTTCTCCGCCAGCACCACTTCCTTGGCGGCCACCGGGTCGGTGGAGAGCAGGCGCCAGTAGATGTAGCCACGGTCCCGCAGGTCGGGGTTGTCAGAGTCCTTTGGGAAGCACGGGGTTAGCACCGGAGCCATGGGGCAGGGGAAGATGCAGCTACTACAGAGCAACTCGGAGCATCTTGGCTCCATCTAAGTCTTGCTGTGGTATGAGCGGGATCACTGAAATACTAGGGCCTGAGCAGTGAGGCCCTGATCCAAACTTGATCTCTAGATGAGCCTCCCAACCTAACAATAGATCTGATACGTATAACATTGATCACATATGCAAGGTATTACCTTACGCCAGTTTATAAAAGTTTTGTTGTAATGCTCATAGAGCACTGCTGTAACGCTTGCTGTGTACATCAGCAGAAGGATCCTGATTGTGTAACAATAACCTCACCTGTCAGAAACAGATAAGCCTCTACGTAAAACAGTGTGGCAAGTCGTGACCGACTTTGTCGAGAGATACATAATCAAGATTACCAAATTCTTTTGTTCTTGTTATCTCCCCTCTCCTGCTCTGGCCAGGCGCAAGACAGAAGTTAACAAGAAGAAAACCACAGCATATATATTTTTTTTTTCGCAGTTTAAGATATAAAGTTGTTTATTGAAAAGCAGGGAAGGTTTGCAGGGAAATTTGGAAGCCTCATCTATGCAGCGGACGCACTGTACAGAGACTTCCCAACTGCCGGGAAGGGTTCTCTCCAAATCCTCACTGCAACCAGGCTCCCCAGTGACTGCGGATCTGGACAATGGTAATGCACTAATAGGGCAATTGGTGATGGATCTTTCTTAATTGCTATCGCTAACTTCATGTAGTAATGATTAGGTGCATTACCTTATTTTATGCTTGCTGTAGTAGTTCACTTATTATTTCGCTGCTTTACCTTACCTTGCTTTAATTTATTTTCACTGTATTACTTTCCTCATGATTTTATCACTTTAAACATAAGTAAAAATAAGTTTACTTCCTTAATTTGGTGCCTGTGAACTTTGTGCTAACCCTGTCAATTGGGAAAAAAATCACGGGGATAAGAGTTCAAGCTGTTGGTGTGTGGACAGAGGCTACGTCGCTGTGCTGCACCGGCCTTCGCCAGGAAACAGCGCAAGACACCTCCTGCACTACGGGAGATGGTGTCCTCCCTCTCCAGGATTTTTCTATCAGCTTCTCCAGAATTAAGCTCCAATTATCCACCTCCTGTCCGGGGCACAGCATTCCCAAGCCATTCCCTGCCTCAGGGGACAGCGAAGGCCACAGGAAGCTGTTCCCCTGCGTGGGAGCTGTCACCCACCTGCGTGGCCAGGCTCAGCACCTGCTGCACCAGCTCCTGCGTCTCGGTGGGCTTCTTCAGGAACAGCTTCACGATGGCCGTCAGCAGCTGCAGCTGGACCTGCGGGCAGGCCAGCAGGGTTAGGGACAGACAGACGGACAGCTCACTCCATTTTTTGGGCAAGAATGTGAATCTTTTCCCTTAGGTGCTGCCGGGACATAACCCCAAACCTTCCTTTCAAGTGACCAAACTCAGGGTGACGGCTGGAGCAGCGGTGGCAAGCGTGAGGCCACCCAGCGTGGCTCCCAGCCAGCTCTGCAGCCCAGTTCAAGCCGATTACCGCGCCCTCGGCGCGTCGGAGCCACAGGCTGACACCGAGGGTACTGGGCAAGATCTCAGGACCAGGTTACATGGTCCCACAAGAGCGAAGACCAGAGCATCCTCTGACTTTACGAGGACCAGCAGCAGCAATTCCTCTCCAACAGTGCCGTTAGACCCCAGACAGGGTGGCCAGCATTGCTGGCTTTGCCATTTGTATTTCTAGACTTTCCCCTGTTCACCATGACTTAGTTTCACTGTGTTTTGCACAGTGGGTTGTAGGAAGTTTCCATGGATGGAAACCCCCCAAAATTTCCACAGGCAAACCCCCTGGTCTCCGCTGCCCCGGTAGAAGGATCCAGCACGGTCCCTCCACTCATTTTGCCCATCTAACTCTGTTTTCCAGCTCCAAAGGGGTGATCCTGTCCTGACACATAGGAATGACCACACAACCAGTGGGTCCCTCCCAGCTATTAAGGAGGGAAGATCTTGGGACACCACCATGGTGGTATTTCATGGGTCACATTCAACACCCAAAGCCGCTGTGGGACACCCCTGGCCCGAGCGCCTGCAAGGCAAACACCACCACAATCCTGCTCGAGCAGATTGCTTTGTTACACTCCAATTAGCACATGCTTTGTCACAGAGTCACCCCTCAACCTGCTGGCAGCCAGACCTCCCCATGGCGTGGGGGGCTGTCCCCCGTCTCGCCCCACCTGGGTGCTCTCGTCGTGGAAGCCCTCCAGGAAGCTCTCCAGCAGCTCGTCGGCGTTGTCGATCCGCTCGGCGTACTCGCCCACGATCCAGATCATGGCAGCCCGTGCCTCGGGCTCGTCCAGGGAGTCAAGGTTCTCGCAGAGGGTGGCGATCACGCTCTCGTACCTTCCCGAGAGAGGACAAACATTCAACAAAAGCAAGAAACCGAGCCCCAGCTCCACTCTTTAATTCCAAACCACGTCCCATCACCCTCAGCAGAACCAGGACATCCTCGAGGGTACCGGGAAGCAACCCTGCCACCTGTGTGGGGCTGTCCCCTGTCCCCAGGGCTGTGGCACAACCTGGTGCTGCCCACGCCGATCCCTCGCTGGCCCCAGAGGATGTTCCCCAGCTCTCCAGCCCCGCTGCTGAACTAACTTCTCAGCCCCTCTGCTCTCTGTCCTCCTTGCAGCAGCCCTGAGTCACCGGCTATTCGTGCAGAGCTCCTGTTCGTTACTAATTCAGCTCATTAGAGTTTATTACTGCCATTAGGACACGACTTCCTCACGCAGGTGCCTGTTCATCCTGGCTCAGCTGGAACACTTCCCTCGCTCCAGCATCACGATCACCGAATTAAGAGCTAGAGATGGTCTGAGAGACCTCAATGTCTCTGGCAGCTCCCATACATTTGGGTGTCTGGATCTTGGGCTGCCATCGTAGGGCTGGGGACATCCCCTGGGCTGGGGACAGCTTTCCTGCCCCCAGCGTAACTCCTGCCTGGTGATCGCAACCCCAACTAGCAAAAAAAGCCAAAGCCACCTCTGCTGCAGGGAGGCTTCACACTGACTGTCCCACCAGGAGGAGCAGCCGCCTGTCCCTCACCCACACCTGGCTCTTTGTGGGGGCCCACCCAACACAGGGGGGCAGGAAGAGCCCATGTAGGACCAGCAGCATCCCCCCGAGCCCCAGGGCTGGCGGGCAGCCGCCACGCACTTGTTGGGGTACTTGCGGAAGATGTCCTTGATGACGACGATGGCCTCCTGCACCACATAGTTGACTTTGGTCTGGATGAGGTCCAGCAGGGTGCTGACGCAGCGTTCGGCCGATTGCTGCCAGAGGGACGAGGTCGGTCTGTGACAATGCTCTGATGTCCCCATCCCAAAGCCCCCACTGCCCTTCCCGCACCCCTCCCTGCTGCCGTATTCCCTCTGTACCCCCCCAAACCCAGCCCAGCGCGGAGGGATGCACCAGCCTGCTCCCCCTTCCTGCCCCTTTAATCCAGGTCTCGCCCCCGTCACACACTCCCAGAGCCCACTCTCCCCCCACGCTGCGTGACCCCTGCTCCCACAGAATGTGTTTCAGGCTGTTGGGCGCAGGAACGCAGCTGCGAGCCCAGACCTTGGCTCGCCAGGGCTGCAGCATCTTTTCCGGATCTGCAGAGCCGCACGGCTCAGCGTTAATCAAGAAAAATCAGCAAACGGCACAGCAATAAACCCCCCAGGAGAGGCTGGCTGCGCTGCAGAGGGAGGGAATCGCTCTAACAGTGGAAAGAAAAGCCTGAGCCAGCTCCAGCGCGTCTCCTCCTGCCTCTCGCCACTGCCCGGCTCGCTGGCACTGAGCTGTTTGTCTCATGGGACTGAGGATGCTCTGCGGTAAAGCCAGTGTGACATCCGCTGGCCGAAAGCTACAGGGACCCTGCCTGGACCGGGGCCACACAGAGCCCCAGCGAGGTGGTGAACCATCCCCTTCTTGAAATTAACCCCGGGGAGAAGCAAAACAGCCAGTCCCTCGGGAACAGGACAGGAGGAAATGGCCTCGAGTTGCGCCAGGGGAGGTTTAGGCTGGAGATTAGAAAAAATTTCTTCACGGAAAGAGTGCTGAGGCATTGGAACAGGCTGCCCAGGGCAGTGGTGGAGTCACCATCCCTGGAGGGGGTCAAGAACCGTGTGGATGTGGTGCTTGGGGACATGGGTTAGTGGGTTGGGTGGGGTTGGGTTGACAGTTGGACTTGATGATCCTTGAGGTCTTTTCCAACCTTAATGATTCTGTGATTCTAAAGGACGAGCTCCCTCCCAGCCCCTGGACAAGCCGCTCGGATCATCCGCTGCATGAATACATCAGGCACAGCTGGAGGCAGCAACGGGGCACGGGGCAGCAGGGACCGTAAAACAGCTCCAGCAGCAAAGGGTGAGGGGATGAAACACCCTCCAAATACTCCATATGTGCCCGCGGAACAACCATGGCTCGTCCCCTGGCCCAGGATGGCTCTAGCTCATCAGGGCAGGGCTAGCTCCTGGGGTGGGATGGCCCTTGGCTCATCCAAGATGCACTGGAGAGCGATGCCGTGCCCAACCACAGTGGCCATCGGGCCCCAAAACAACCCCCAGCCCTCACCTCCACCTTGATGGCACAGCGGCCGATGGCTCGCACCGCCTTCCTCACAAAGTCCACGTCCACCTCCGTGGCGTATTCCTTCAGCTCTGCCAGCACCTGCCCGGGGACACCACCATCAGAGCCCCAGCACAAGAAAAGCCACCAGAAAAGGGGGACAGTGACCCCGCAGAAGCAGACTGGGGGGTACAGCTGCTCCTGCAAAGCTGGGGTAAGGATTTCTGGGGGGAATTCCCTCCCCACAGGGCCAGAGCCCCCCACACAACCCCTTGGTGCCCCACCAGCAAGCTCAGGCAGAGCCGAACCTGGGCGATGTTGGCCTGGGAAGCCAGGCGGATCATGATGTCCAGTTTCTCCAGTTTGACGTAGATGGGGTCGTTGTACTTCACGAAGAATACCTTCATCTCGTGCTTCAGGATCTCGGGCCTGGAAGACAACGAGAGGCAGCGATTAGGGGAGAGACACGCTCCATCCCTTCGACCACAGAGAGACGTCAAAAATCTTCCAGAAACCGTGGTTTTCTCCAGAGCTTTCTGGACACCAGATACTGCAATGGGATGATTTCTCCAGGGGCAGAAGCAAGATCTGAGCTCTGCAAAGCGCAGAAAGGGAGTTGTCCTCCCCAGAAAGCTGCCCACCAGTCAGGAGACGGGTGGGGGTTCATTCACCCGACCCCGCAGCCAGTGAATGCCCCGAGTCTGTGGAAATCCATCACTGCAGTGCTACGAGCACGAATCATCGCTCCCAGGCCACGGCGGGAGGTGGGGAATGCTAGAGGACGTAAAATGGGGAAACCCAGAGCCAGAGAGCAGCAGCTCCAGGCCAGAAGGATGAGGCTCCGTGGCCACAAGCACAAGGTTTAGGGGTTCAATGCTGAGAAATCCCAGATCCCGTGATTATACCCCCTCAGGACTCTGTCCCTTGGCTCCCCTTCACACAGGGGACAGAGCCCAACCTTGCCGCAAACCAAGACCAGACGTGAGGCAACAGGGGCCGTCTGTCCTGCCAAGGTCGGAAGGAACATCCCGGGGGGAGCCAGGATGCAAACCCAGACCCCAGGGCTAGGCTGGACCTTCCTCACCAGCTCATCCTCGCTCGAAGCTGGGAAAGAGATGGGCCAGGTCCAGCTCCAAGGAGCCAGCCTGCCTTCCTCATCCCCGCTCCCAGGGATGCTAATTGCTTTCCACTTCTCCCAGAAATTGCCGCTATTTTTAATAGACAACCACGGCGATCGCTGGTGGGACAATAAATCATCTGATTGTGGCTGTCACCGCGGAGCAGGGCTCTCCAGCTGGCCACCTCTCCTCGGACACGTCCTGCCCACCAGCAATTTTAGATCAGCAAAGGGACAAAAGGATTCTCAGCACTTATTCGAAGAGGACAACTGCAGAAAAACAAGCTGATAGCACAGAAATTCCTCACTAGACAGCTAATGCCTAACCCAAAGTCTCAGCTTTTGGCCTTTCCATCCTTTGGTCCCCTCAAAGAAATAATAAATTAAAACAAACCCCTCCTGGAGATCCCAGCTTAGCTCCCCGCTCACTGCCTCACCCACCTCTGTGCTCAGCCCTTGGATTTTTAACTAGTAGAGAAAAAAAACCCATATAATGGGTTGTGTCAGCAAATCCCCGACACCTCTGCAGCCCAAGGGTTTGAAGTGTCGGGAAGCGGGGCTGTGGAGAAGAGGGAAATCCTAAGCCAGGCTGTCCCTCCCACCGTGCCGGGGCACCCACCTCTTCTGCACGATGAGGTTGATGTTGCGCAGAGCCACGTACTGCAGCTCGGGCTCCGCGGAGAGCAGCGTGACCAGCGGCGGGGCCAGCTTCTTCAGCAGGGTGCCGTAATAATCCAGGTCCTTCGACAGCATCTCCATGAACTTCATCAGCACCTTCACCGCCGAGAGCACCACCGCCGAGTTGGCGTGTGACAGCCGGGGCGTCACCCGCTCGCAAATGCTGGAGGTGGTGGGGGGCGAGGGGGAAATAGAAGGGAAAGAAAACAATCACAGCCCGTCTCCCTGCTTAAATATCGCTGCCGGCACCGACAAAGAATGAGGAGGCACTGGCAGAGTTTGCAGCAGCGCTCGAGCTCTTCCCAAGAGACGCTGAATTGCCTCTTAAATGTCCCGGCGATGGCTATTTCCCAGCTTTCACCCAACCCTATCGGCGTGACCCTTTCTGAGCTCCCTACCACCTGTCCTCCCCTCCTACATTTTGAAGCAGCTTAAGAAGCACAAATCCTGTGCCAGGAAGGGGACAAGGCTCGTACGGGACGCCAGCAGTCCCCAGATGGCTGTGCCTAAGGCACAGTGGCTGGCAGCCACCCACTGTCCCACCTCCCGCAGTGGGACACCGAGGGTCAGGAGGATGAAGATGTTTGGAGAAGGGGCAGTGTCGGTACCCACCTGTCCCCCTCCCCTCGCCAGCCAGTCCGCGGTGCCCCAGCAGCACTCCGAGCCCCGCTCACCTCTGGGCTTCCCGGTCGTCCTTGGGCATGTAGTTGGCCAGGCAGTCGAGGATGAAGATCTGGCCCCACTCCGTGCACTCGTTCAGGGCCGTGAGCAGCTTGTTGATGGACTGGGGGTTGAGGTCCAGGAGGTTGCTGCTCGGGTGGGACTCGGCGATTTCCGACAGAGCCGCAACTGCATTGGCCACTACCTGCCAGAGGGGACAGGGCAGGCATTAGGGGACAACACCACCAAACGTGGTTCAACAGCCCGGGGGGAAGCTGGTGGAAGCGGATGAGCTGCATCCTCGCTATCAGCACCATGCAGCCCAGCAACATCTGGGCACCAGCCTCTCCTTCCCACCAGGAGATGAGCAACCGCCACCAGTGTGGTCCCTCCGCCCACGCGGTCCCTCAGCCCACGCCACACGCTCAACGGTTCACATGTGTTGAGCAGGAGCCAGCCTTGGCCCCACGCCTGGCGGGGAGGAGCCAGCTCTCGCTCCCCATCCTCGGGCAGCTCTGCGGAGCCCTGTTGCTTTCTTCCTGCTACGCCTGGGGCAAGATCTGAAGAGCAGGAAAGGCTGGGGGGAGAGAAACCCTGTGGAGAGCAGGCTTTCAAGTGGCTCCTGCCTGGGGAAAGGCACGGAGACTAACGCTGGCCAAACCCAGCTGCTCGGAAACCCTCACCGGAGGCAAGAGCCACCAGCTCCACGGTGTCAGAGCCGAGCAACAGCTCCTCTCTGCCACCAGCCCTGCTCCGAGCTGGCCGGGGAAGTGTCCTCCACGCTGGGAACAGACTAATAATGTGCTGCTAAGGAATCAGAGAAGCCTTCCATCCAGGAGAGAGGGTTACAGGAGAAGGGACAGAGTCTGCAGCCGTCGGAAGCTGCTGTCCCCAAAAGCGGGCTGTTAAGGACCAAAAAGAGAGTGAAGGGGAGCATGGGGTGAAGAGACGGCATTGACCGCCGTTCGGATGAAGAGACGAGAGAATGGAGGGGGCAAAAAATACTCACCATGGGGTTGGAGTCGGAGATGAGGTCTTTGAGGGTGTCCAGGAAGCCCTGGTCCTCCACCAGCTGGGCGTTGATGTCGTGGAGCTTGGCCACGCAGACGGCGGCCGTCTTGCGCACGTAAGGGTCCTCGTCCTTCAGGCACTTGCGCAGAGGCTCACAGAGGTACTCCGTGATCTTGTCCACGCGGATGCAGCCCATGGTGCGCACAGCCAGAGCCCGGATCAGGGGGTTCGGGTCCTCGCAGTCCTGTGGGGATGAGAGGGGGAGATCACCAGGGCCGCCTCCTCCTCCCTGAATCGCAGGTGTCAGTGGTGGCTTCGGGATCTCCGTTCCCGTTGGGGTAGCTGAAGTCTGGAGGTTTTAACACTCGGCTCTCAAGAACAAGTCACCCCAGAGAGAGGTTTGAGCTCTCGTTCCGCAATCTGGCACCCCCAGGGCTTGAACAGCGACACTCCAAACACACCCCCAGGGATCTGATCACTCACACCAAGTATCTGAAGGCAGCCATGGCCACCCAGCCTGGGAAATGTTTATTGGGCGGGGTTTTAACTCCCAAAAAGCCAAAAATCCCTCTAGCGCCCACCGAGCCTTTTCCCAAAGCGCTTTGGCAATATCTCAGCTCCTCACAAACATGCTCTTCAGCTCCCAACTCCGACTGGAAGATCACGGGAACTTTCTCAGCTGCAGAGGCTCCGGCACGGACGCTCACATGACAGCAGTTCGATCACAGGAGCTGCCCACAGCCAAAGTGACAATGACAGAGCAAGCAGCACAGCTGCCAAGAAAATGGGTTTTTTTGCATTACTGGACAAATTTTCTCAGTTATCTATAGCTCAGGGAGCCCCTAATCTCAAAGAAAGAGCCTTTGGAAACCTGCCCAAGCTCCCCTCTCCAGAGCAGGGTACCCAGCAGCTCAGCAGGGTGGCCTCGGATGGAAGCGGGGTGAACCAACCCGCTGGGATGTGCGGCTCTGGGGCGCGCGGCTCTGGGGCGCGCAGCCCTCTCATCTCACCTTGACGAAGGTGTTGACAGCCATGATGGCCATGTCGGGCTGGCTCTTGGCGTAGTTCATCAGGTAGAGGTACACCAGCTTCTTCAGCTCCAGGTTGTCCGTCTGCATGCAGTTCACCACATCCGGGAAGAGAGCGCTGAAAGGCAAAGCACCTCCGTGAAGGCAGGATATGGCCCATGCTGAGCCAGGGGAAGGAGACACCACTGTCGATGGGACCTGATGGCTCCCGAAGCCAGGAGACCCCAGAGCTGAGCCCACCCTGCAGCAGACGTGGCTCAATCACCCATCCCAGGGCGGTTTTCTTTATGGATTTCTATCAAGAACAGCTAAAAACGGTCCCTGATGGACCAAAACTGAGCTCTCCCACATGGCTCTGCTGTATCCCAGCTCCAGCGCACTTCCGCTGCCTTGGGAGAAGGTGCGACATCCCCCTGCCATCACGGGACGGTGACGAGCCGTTCCGCCCTGGCCATCTGCACAACCCCTCCCGCACAGCCCGACCAAAACCTTCCTCTGCTGTTGTGGATGTTAAACCTCTCCTGCTGCAAGCTGCCGAGCGCTCGCCCCACGTCCAACACTAGAAACACCACGTTGGAGAAATAAACAGGCAGGAGCGGGCGTAAGGAACAGCCCCGCACCCCAGGCGAGCCCTGCGGCAGGACACGGCTCTGCTGGGATGGACTGGAGCTGCCTGCGTGGGGCTGGGGGTTCCCCTTCCCAAACCCCACCCTGGCCAGAACTAAACACCCCAAAGCTGTGGGATGCCAGAGACGCTGTTTCACGGCAGACAACAAAGACAATTAAAGACACAAATAGCCCAATTAGACTATTAAACCCCTTAGGGGAGGCAGTCAAGCTCAGAGGGCCAACGCTGGCGTTATCCCACCCCAACAGATGTCCCTTGGCATCTGGAAGCTCCTCCACCACTGCAAACCCAGTCACCGCCTACAGTATCCCACCCAGAGCACCCCGAGCCCAGCCTAAGGCACTTTGTTCCCGGCACCCCCTTCTGCTGCTCCCCCCAGGCTAAACCAGGCTTTCCCAGCACCTCCCAAATTGGGGTGAGATTCCCAGACTGCTTCCTTGCAGCCTAAAATACGCAGGAAAAACAAAAATGGGCTGCCCCAGCTGATATTTCCTTTCCAATCGATGAGCATGACCAGCCTCATCAAGTCCCTGCCACGTACTGTGCCATCCTCCCCACGGTGTCCCCAAGACAGAGCGTCACCCGCTGCCGTGAGCGCTCGGGGAGCTGGGGACACCCCAGATCTCCAAATACAGGAGCTCAGGCTGCGGTTTTCCTCCATCTCCTCTCAGATGCACCACGAAAAGCAAAGCACTGACGTTGTGGGTAATGCCAAGAAGGGCAGGAGGAGATGGAGGGGCCACATGCTGCTCGATCGGGAGGAAAAAGGAAGAGAGAGAAGCAGCTGCCCAACCTTTGGGACCGAAGCAACCACAAAAGGCTGACCGACAGCGCGGCAGAGACGCCGATCCTCTGCCATGAGGGCTCAGAGGTGTTTCTGCTTGGTTTTAGCAACCCTTGAAGGAAGCAGCAATAATCCCAACAATTTTATCTGGCAGCCAGACCAATCCTCTTCCAGGCAGATTACCCCCAAAGCCGGGCGAGCCCCCACCGCCAGCCGGCCGTGCTTAAATAAACATTTTCCTCCCGTAGCAGGGGGTATAGCCACAGCCAGGACTTCGCTTGGTCCTCACCCGAGATAAAATCCAGCACGAAACCCTCTCGGAGGCAACGGGGGAAAATGGGAGCCCACAAACCATCCAGGCACCCCCGACCCAGCACCGCCACGCACCTGACATCCTTGCCGACGGTCATGGACGCTATCACCTTCTTCACGGCCTCCTTCTTCTTCTCCTTCTTGTCGCTGTTGAGTTCGGCTTTCAGCTCAAATATCTCCCCTGGAGGAAAAGAGGGAGCGATGGGGTGAGGCGATGGGACACCCACCCCTTGGCTGGGGGGGCTGCTCGCAGGGGAGGGCGAGCACAGCTCCCACCCGGCTGCTGTGGGGTGCCAGGAGCTGGAAAAGGGGATTTAACCCCCCAAAAGGGCTCAGCTCTGTGAAAACGGAGACGAGCACGGGCAGCGCATCCCCACAGCTCCCCCAACCCCACGGGAGCCCCAGGGAGGGGTTTACGGACCAGAGACACCGCAGGGGTGACAAGGGCCAGCACCCTGCACCCCAGGCGCAGGACACAGGTTTATTTTTTGGGTATTTTTGGCTGGGGGGTGGTTATCACAGCACATAGCAATGCCCTAACCCCACACACGGCTGTGAGAGCCCTGACCCGACCCGGAGAGCCCACTGCAGCCCGGGTGACGGCTGGCACCCTCAGCGACAAACGCAGGAGGATTTTGGGAACTGCTCAGGACCACGCAGGGGATGGCAGCTCCCAAATCCCGCTCTGCACGTGGCAGCAACCCCCCAGCCCAGCCCAAGGACAGCAGCTCCCACCCCGAGCTCTTTGTTCACCCCCGGGGGAGCAGATTGCAGAGGACAACGCCACACAGCTTTCCTCTGCGTTAATTCCTTGGTCTGGAAAGAGCTTAAGCCGAATGTCCCCAGCGCTTCTGTCCCAGCCCAGGGACGGTCATGTCCCGCAGCCACTCCTGAGCTGCTCAAGTCGATCACCCGGCTGCCGACAGCCTCGTCCAGGGTTGGGGGGCTGGTGACGAGGTGCTCTGAGCCCTCGGCAGCCCAGGAGCTGCGTGGGAGCGAGGGGCATAGTGTCAGGCGCAGCATCCCGCGCGGGCTCAGGGTGAACCCACCAGAGGCACTCCCTCCCACAGCAGGGCCGGCCCTGCCCAGCTCACACGGCTGCAGGAAAAGCCCGATTATTTTGGATGAAACCTCGTGGGACCCTCCTGCTCCTTCTCTTACCTTTCTTGGTGGTGGTGAAGTACTTGGAGTCCGTCATGGTCTCCAGCGAGAACACGTCCCTGCGAGGAGGGGCAGACCAGAGGGGCTAAGGGACGATAGCTTCCTTCCTGCGGTCGCGACGGAGAGCTCTGGGAAGGAAAAACCAGGGGAGGGGAAGAGTTTGGGCTCTCGTTGGAGGAGGCACAAGGAGATGAAGAGCCTGGAGAAGCCCTCGGAGCTGCCAGCGGAGTGCGTTCACTAGGGCAGGGCGAGCACCTCACAGCCAGGCCGGCACACCACAGGCTCTGCCGAGGAGCGGGGAACCGGCTGGTTTGCCAACGAGCACGCGGAGCAGGAGGAGGAGGAGGAGGAAGGCAGATGCGTTCAGCCCTGCCCAGGCTCCAGCCCTGACTCGCTTCTCCCACCAGCAGCCGCTCTGCTCGCCCCATCCCACACGGACCCGGCAGCCCCCGCAGCCAGGGATCAGCGATCGCCCCGGCTTCGTGTCTCCTCGGCTGAGAGACGCTTTTCTAGGGAAAATTCCACCTCCCCCGAGTCCTCCTTCACACCCACGCCGGGAACAGCTCTGGGCTGAGAAGAGGAACCAAGCGAAACCTGGGGCTCAGCCCAACGCCGGCGCAAGGGGACGCGGACCTGCCAGCGCCTGGCCACGCACATGGCGAGATCAGACGGAGCCTCTTCCAGAAACCATCCCTGCCCCGGCAGCCGTGCCGGCAATTCAACGGGTAGGAGGTCCTGCCTGGCACTCCAGGCTGTACGATATAATTCAGGCATTTTAGGGCAGATTTATGGCTCGGCAGGCTGAGGCAGCCCGAGGCATGGCAGCGAGAACCCTCTTTAGAGGTCAGAAGGGATTTTTGTCTTTAACGGTCGTTTCACCCAACAGCGAAGAAACCAGAGGAGCGACCTTGAAACCCCGCAGTGGCCTTGCTGCTTTGGATGGGGAGGAGCACGGAAAGCAGAGCCAAGTGGGGAAAAAAAAAATAAAAAAAGAGCTTGCAAATGGTTTTAAAATGTAAATGAGCAGCTTGAAAGCCAAATGCAGCAAAGCCCTGCGAGCGGCCAGAGAAACTGCGTCCTCTGTTCCCTGTCCAAGCTGGATGGCGATCCTCAGTGGGGATAAAAAGAAAATTGGGATAAAATCTGGGGGCAGAGCCCGCTGGGCACAGCCCGCAGCCTGAACCAGCTCGGCGGGAAGTCTGAGAGAAAGGGTTTGCATGGGCTCAGGGCTCACTTTGGGTGTTGACAGCACAGTCCCGATGCTGTTAGAGGGGACAAGCCTGTCACCATGCTGTCCCATGAGCAAACCGCCTCCCGGGCAGCCTGGTGTGAGCCAGACTCTCCTCCCTGCCTCGGTTACCTGGGGTTTATTCAGAGCCTTTCTCTCCCAGCCAGCAACCAGCGGGAGCTCCCAGCTGCGCCACAGCGGCTCTCTGCAGATCCCGTCCTGCCAGAGAGGGAGGAAGGAGCATCGACTGCAGTCCCTGCGATCCCGCCGCCCTGGCTCACGCTCAGCCCAGCTCTGCAGAACTGCCTGGAAAGCAAACTCCAGCCCTGCCGGGGAATTTCTGCAGCCAGCTCCCAGACATGAATCACACTCGCTGCTTCCCTGCAGCTTCCCCGGGCTCCGCAGCGGGCTTTAGCCATCCAAAACCCCACGAAATTCAGAGGCAGAGTCGTCCACCCATCTCCCCCGCTCTCCTAAGCCCTGCAGTGTCAACAGCAGCCCCCAAAAACCAAACCCCCGCCTCCTCCTCCAGCCCCAGCTCTGGAATTAGGGCACGCCCTTCGCTCCCCACACCGACACCCCAACGTCCCCCGCGGCAGGACCGGACCCGACACAACAGCAGCGTGACAAGGGGCCGTGCGAGGCTGCAGACCCCCGCCCAAGCTGGGTGCTCAGCACCCCGCACCGCCCATGACCCCCGGCTAACCGAGGGCGACGACACAGGGCTGCCAGCCAGCCCCAGGACGCAATGGAGCTGCTGAAGGTGAATTCCCCGAGCGCAGCCCTTGGGCAGGGGCCAGCGCTGCCGCCTGCCTCCGGCTCTAAGGAGGGCAAAGGAATTGGTTCAGGGACTGCACAGTGACGCCGGCCATTACCCCACGACATGTCTTTGTCCAGCGTGAACCAGGCAAAGGGACAGATGGGGCAGGGTCCCTGCTCCCAGGGACCCAGATTTTGGGCACATGGGGTTACAGGGGATGTCAGATCTGGAGCCAAGAGCCTCGATCATCCTGTTTGGATGGAGCTGATCGTTTCGAGTCATTACAGCGAGTTGCAAATACTCTGCCCTTGCTGCACACCCTGCGCCCAGCGAGGAAATCCCGGCAGCGGGAGCTCATCCGCAAGCAGGGAGACAGCAGCAAGTGCTCGTCGTGCAGGGAAGATCCAGGAGCTGAGCACAGGCATTTGCTCCCCCGGCTCCAGCAATTCCCACCGAGCTCCTTTCCAGGCTGGGAAAAACGTCCCAGCACTCACCGACCTCCCAGCGAGCAGAGCAGAAGTTCCCGACAGCTGGGAAAAAGCAGGATGCACGAGCTGCAGCGACCAAACGAGGATGGCAAAAAGCCCCCGACCTTCTCACGGCTCCACTTTTACCAGTCTCACAAACTGGATTCAAGGGGTTGAAAGCATCTGTAAGGATCTGGCAGGACAATGACGGAGCACCCAGAGCTCGCCCACGCCCACTTCGGGCTCCTTGGGTCCGTTCCGAGGACAAGCCTTTGCAGTGGCACAAACCTGTACCCCTCCCCGGGACCCTGGATCTGCCGTCCAGGGCATGAGGACCCCCAAACCATCCATCCCCCAACCCCAGATCTGCCGTCCAGGGCATGAGGATCCCCAAACCATCTGCCCCCCAACCCCGGATCTGCTGTCCAGGGCACAAGGGTCCCCGCAGCATCCACCCCCTGCCCTGCCACAGAGCCTCCTGCTCTCGGGTGGTCCCTGCAGCCCTGGGGCAGGGGGACACCCCCTCTCCAAAGCTCCTGCTAATGGCGAGACCAGCAATCAGGAACCTGGCCTGGCTCAGCGAGATGGAGGTGTGGGGTGCTTTGCCCCTGGTCCCCAGAAGTCCCAACCCAGCCCTGCTCTGCCGAGACCCCCGGGGTGATGGTGGCCGCGCCGCTCTGCCTCCCACGCTGCCCCTCCGCCTGCACCCCCCACCACGCAACGCGCAGCAGCAGAGTCCTGCCCGGAGCTCCTGCAGGCGGCTCCGCTGACGGATGCGGCTCTAACGAGGGGATCTCGCTCCGGTGACCGGCACCACAGAGCCCATGGCCCAGCTGGAGCAGCGCTGAGGTCTGGAATATCCGATTTCCCGCTCCTCGGGAAGCACCCTGAGGCTGGAGAACGCGGCGCCGCTGCAGCGGAAGGCAGGACAGCGTGGTCCTCCCAGCGCCCGCACTGTGGAGCCGCCGGGCAATGGACCCACCACAGTGCGAGCCCCCTTCTCCGTTTCCAGTCCCGGGGCTGGGAAGGCAGCAGAGCTCAGCCGTCCTCTTCCTCCCGGCTGCCACAGCCACAGGCTCTGGAATTCCCCGGGTGAAGAAGATGCTCCTAAACCCCAGGCACAGCTGACGTGGCACAGTGCTCCGGCCGAGCGGGCTCCTGGGGATGGCACTGATGCTGGATAAGCCGTCACTGGTGCCACTTGTGTCCTCTTACAGAGAGTGGAAGAAGAAAACTCGTTAACAACCCCCAGCTGCTTCTCCACCCTGTTTCTGGGCCGGTTTTCCATCCTTGAAGGCTGAGATGCTGCTGACGGGAATCCTTCAGCTCCTGGCAGGAGAGACCCGCTGCCCAGGGAGGGGCGTGGGGAAGGTTCCGCTGCTGGTTCCAGAGGAACGAACCATCTCGGCACCACGGGAGCAGCTGAACCACGGCCAGGACAAGCCGGGTGCCTGGTTCCTACAGCGAGAGGGGTCGTTACAGTTCCACCGAGGCTCCTGCAGCCCCTGGGACAGCCCGGAACAGGAGCTCACCAACTGGCAGCGAGCTTAGACCTGCCCAGACAGAAAGGAAGGAAAGGACCCTGTGTATCGAGGAGTATCGCTGGCATCCACGGCAGAGGGAGAGGCAAAGAGGAGCTCAGAGGACAAGCTTCTAGGAAACAGCTCATCAAGGAAACAGCGGGACAGCTGAGGGTCACCGGGGGAAGAAAACTCCTATGAGGAAGCAATGCAGCCGCAAATACAGCACTTGAGGTGCATCAGTGGAAGCCAGAGCTGGCACAGCCAAAGGAAATAAGGCAGAGTGAAAAAACCCTAAATATGGAGACTGGTGACAAGCTGTGGGGACTTCACGCAGTTATTCCTCATTGATATGAAGCAGCTTCAAGGCAAAACGTGCGAGGCAGCGACGGCTCCCACACCCCTGAGCAGCACCGCACGTCCCCAGCCCCAGCCAACAAACCCCCCGGCCAGGCAGAGGCACCCCCGGGGGACGATAAACCCGAATGAGGGGCTGAGGACACAGAGCCGGCAGCTCCAGAGCCTGGTGCCGATTCCGATATTTGTAACCCCTCATTGGCAGCAGGGAAGTTCTGTGGTGTGTCCCATCCTGCAGATGGTGGGTGCCCATGGGCACAGCTCCTGTCCCCGCACCCGTCCCCACAGCCACCACAAAGCCCCAGGGTCTCGCTTCCTGCGGCGCCCATCCAACAGAGAGTAAGTGGGAAAAATACCCCCCAGTCCCCCCAAAGGAAGCCAGCAAGTGCCACAAATCACCCACCTTCTAGAATAAAAGCCACCGATGAACGGTCCCCTTGCAAACCTGTCACCGAGTGATCCCCGCGCCTTCCACGAGGCTCCATCTCCCACCAGCCCACAGGCGCAGGTGTCCCTGTTCAATAACTGAGGGGTAAAAGCCCGGCCAGACCCGCTGGGGTGTCAGCAGGGCACCCAAAGCCACCACGGATCGCGGTCAGAAACCCCAAAGCGCCGGCATCTGGCCCTGAATTAACCCAGACAGCAGAAGGGCCACAAGTGCAAGAGAATGAGTCACACCCAATACTCCCATCAACCGATAACTGGGGGAAAACCCCCACAAACAGACAAAGGCGAGTCCTGCAGCGTCCCCTGCGCCACACGCTACCGAGGAAATCGGCGCACGGGGATCCCAGCACTGCGGGGCCCAAAGCATCATGGTGCTCCGGAGAGCTGGGGGCGAATTTAAGCAGCACAAACCCAGAGATCGCCTCGAGCGGGGATAACACCTCTGGCATACCCTCCAAAATGCCAGCCCAGCGCCCTCAGAGACGCTAAGGACCCTGTTCTGGAGGTGTCGGGACGCAGCAGCAGCCCCACCGATGGCTCCCCACAGCAGAGGGGATGCTCTCCTCCCAGGAACACGGGGCTCTGCTGGGCTCCGAGGCCACACACCTCCCGCTGCCACCACAGCGTCCCCAGCCTGGCTGGGCCTGGGTGAGGACCAACACCTCCGGGAAGCCCCTGGGGGTCCCAAAGTGTCTGTTCAGTCCAGCAGCCTGGCCAGGCGGGACGCAGCCGACGATCCCACAGCCAGGTCTGGGGGCAGAAAATCAGATGGAACCAAGCGCTGATCCGAGGCGGCCCTCTAAGAGCCCCCACCCCGGGGGAGCAGACGGCAAAACCCCATGTGAGCCCCCGCTGCTGCCCAGGGAGGGAATTCCCGATGAGTTTCATAACTCTGCCAAACTCCACACAGCACGGAGACAGGACGGAGAACAATGTCCATCATACACCCCATGGAGGCAGAAGCTGTTTCACAGGCTCCTTTTTATCAAGTTTGGGGGGTTTTCCACCCTAAAACTCCCACGGAGGACACAGCGAGCACAGGACATGGGCCTGGCTGCCTCCCCGTCTGACCCAGCCCAGCTCCTGCTCGGTCAGTGTCTCAGCAGAGCCCAGCGCTCTCCCCACACCCCCGATACCCCACCGTGCTGAGCCACGGGGCTGCGTGGAGCCAGACCCTGCAAAGGGGACACTGACAGTGTGCCCCCGGCAGTGACAGCGCTGTTCCCACAGCCACACCAGCCCCCGCTACACTGCACCCTCGGCCTGGGAAGCGGTTCCTTCTCCATCCAAAACCAGCAGCAACAGCGAGGGGAGCAGGTTCCCCTGTTGCCCAGCCCGGGCCCCCTCCAGCTCCCAAATCCTCCCCTCTCCCGCCCCAGCGCTGGGGGCTCCGGGCTCTGCCGTGGCAGCCAGGGCGTGGGGCTGCTCCAGGGCTCAGGGGGCAACAAGGGGGGGGCACAGCCCGGCCCCCGGGAAACCTGCGTCTGCCCTGGGCCCTGGCCAGCAGCCGCGGTGCCCGGTAGCAGCTCAGGCTGTAGCGAGGACACGGTGTCGGAGCTACAGAGGGCGGGGGGAGCACGGCCCCGACACCAGCCGGGACCTGGAGCTATTGCCCGGGCTAGGAGGAGGCCGGGGGACACCCCGCGGGCCTCCGGGCAGGGGCCAAGGCGGGGCGGGGGGGCAGGAGGTGCCCAGGCCCGCGGGGACGGCCCGGCGCGGTGCAGCCTGGCCTGGAGCCCGCCGGCAGTGTCCCAGCGGAGCCCCGCCGCCGCAGAGGGCCCCAGAGCGGAGCCGCACACCGGGGCCGCCCGGAGCAGCTGCCGCGCTCAGCTCGGCCCCTCCCGGCCCGGCCCGTACCTGCTGCCGCCGCCGCCCGCTGCCACCGGCCCAGCGGAAGTGAGCGCCGCGCGGGGAGCGCTTCCGGGGCGGGGACAGGGGCGTGGCTGGGCAAGGAGCCCTCGCTGAGTGGTTGAGCTCTTTGCGTGTTGATTGGCTGAGATGCAG
>WKFP01013870.1:77078-93266 GCA_011057875.1 Pterocles orientalis
GTCTCCTGCAAAAGAGGAGGCCAAGTCCCCAGAGAAACCCGAGTCCCCCTCAAAGGAGGAGGCCAAGAGCCCAGCTATCAAGTCCCCAGAAAAGCCACCAACCCCCTCAAAAGAGGAGGCCAAGACTCCATCTGTAAAGTCACCAGAGAAGCCTGCAACCCCCTCCAAAGAAGAGGCCAAGAGCCCTGCCGTGAAGTCTCCAGAGAAACCCCCAACCCCCTCAAAAGAAGAGGCCAAGAGCCCTGCCGTGAAGTCTCCAGAGAAACCCCCAACCCCCTCAAAAGAGGAGGCCAAGAGCCCTGCTATCAAATCCCCAGAAAAACCCCCGACCCCCTCAAAGGAGGAGGCCAAGACCCCAGCAGTGAAGTCCCCAGAGAAACCCCCAGCCCCCTCAAAAGAGGAGGCCAAGAGCCCCGCTGCCAAGTCACCAGAGAAACCTTCAACCCCCTCGAAAGAGGAGGCCAAGACACCAGCTGTGAAGTCCCCAGAGAAACCTGCACCCCCCTCAAAAGAGGAGCTCAAACCTCCATCTGTCAAATCCCCAGAGAAACCCCCAACCCCCTCTAAAGAGGGGGCCAAGACCCCAGTGGTGAAGTCCCCTGAGAAACCCCCAACCCCTTCAAAGGAGGAGGCCAAAACTCCAACTGTGAAGTCCCCAGAAAAACCCCCAACCCCTTCAAAGGAGGAGGCCAAGCCCCCAGCTGTGAAGTCCCCCGAGAAGGTCAAATCTCCTGCGAAGGAGGAGGCCAAGTCCCCGCAGAAGGAAACAGCCCCAGCCAAGGAGCCCACCCCTCCAAAGGAGCTGAAAGCCCCTGCGAAGGAAGAGCCACCCCAGAAGGAGAAGGCTCCATCCAAGCCTGGAGCCGAGGAAGGCAAGAAGGAGGAAGCCCCCAAGAAGGATGTCCCAGCCAAGGTGGAGGAAAAGCCCAAAGAGAAGGCGGCTGCTGTGCCAGAGCCTACGGCTCCACAGGTGAAGGAGACCACGAAGCCCAAACCCGCAGAAGAAGGAAAAGCTGAGAAGGAGGCACCACCAAAACCTCAGCAGGAGGTTGGCAAAGCGGCTGCGAAAGAGGCTGAGAAGCCAAAGGCTGAGGAGAAGGTGGAGGAACCCAAGAAGGAGAAGGTGGAGGAACCCAAGAAGGAGAAAGTGGAGGAGCCCAAAGCTAAAGCCAAACCCAAAGATGAGCCCAAAGCCAGTAAGGAGCCCCCCAAGGCTGAGCCCCCCTCCAGCAAGGAGGGCAAAGCCCCAGAGCCGGCACCCACCACGGGGAAGAAGTGAGCAGAGCCCTGGGCGCTGAAGAGCACCTCTGGGCGCAGGAGTTGCTCCGCTCGCCCCTGACAGAGTGGGGCTGCCCCCAAGGCCGGGCTTTACCTTTGCAATATGTCCGTGTGAGAGATGCAGCCCCTCGCCGCCCTGCCACGGCGGTTTGGCCGCTAGCTTCCCCAGCAGAACGTGATTTCCGCCCAGCGCCACACTTCCACACTTGAATCCTCACCGAGGAGAGCCCAGGGGAGCCGCCCGCCCCGCTCCAGCAAGTGCATTTATTTAACGTACGTGCAATGGATGGATGAGCGCAACGCTGAGCTCTAGCTGCTTGGGACAGGGGGCTGGTGGGGTCCTTCCCTGGCTTGGGGGGTGACAACTGTCCCTCCGAGCGGTGCCCCAGGCTGCAGCCGGCTTCAGAGGAAGAGGCTGGGTGGGGCAGAATGCTCACAGGCACCCGGTGCACCAGGAACCACAGCCCACTGTTATTTGCTTTCTGTGCAATAACCAAATAAAGTGCTTACCGAGACGCTGTGGCTCTGCTGGCCTCTGGGGTGGGGTGGGGTGGGGGGAGAAGAGAGGGGGAAGGAAGGCAGGAAAGCCTGGCCTGGGGGGGCTGAAGCTGTCACCCAGGGCTAGGGGAGTGACACGGGTTTCCTGGGGTACAGCTGTATTCCAGGGAAGAAAGTCCAGCCTGTGGCAGGCCAGGAAATGGTGCCAGCCCCCTAAGTTCTGCAGAGGAGTTGAGTGGTTTGGGTTTTGTGTTCCTTCCCTTTTTAAAGCCAGGCTCCCAGGGGGGGCCTGGTTTCACCCCAGGGAGGTGGGGGCCCTGGTTTCACCCCAGCACTGCAGCACAGCCCTGCACTGCAGCACCACGCTGACGGCAGGGGCTGCACAGGAGCACAACGGGGGTCTGTCAGCCTTCCCAGGGAGAAATCATCCCCAGAAGGGATGCAGAGAGGCTGGGGGCCAGGAGGGACAGTGAGCTTGCCAGAGCTGGGCTCCATCCCCACCCCCATGTGAGATGCTGGAGAGGGGGAAGAACCCCAGGACCCCTCACAGCCCCCCCACCAAACGGGGCAAGCTGGGGTGCTAGGATTCCTGCCCCAACCTGTCACACGGTGCTGGGAGGTCCTGCCTTTCACAGGACACAGCTATGCTGCTCCCTCTGTTCTGCCCGGGAAAGCAGCGAAGCCCCCCCTCGTTGTGGGGTTTGTGCTGAGTCAGGTGGCTGGCAGCCAGCACTGACAAGGACGGGCTAGGGCTGCAGTGCAGGCTCCGGAAAAGGGCTATTTTTAGCCATCTCAGGTTTTAGCCGTCTCATTTCCACCCTCCCAAGGCCCCATGCTGGGGAGGGAGGGCAGGAGGCAGGCAGCAACCTGGGCATACAGCTGTCAGAGCCAGGGGACAGGGCTTGCTGCAGCCCCCCAGGTCCCCTGTCCCAGCCCTCTGCACAGACACAGCACCCAGCCGCTCTTCCTTCAGTCCAGGGTTTAATCCCTTTGGCTACAAAACCTTCAAACAAAACACAAAACCTCAAAACAGAACGCAAAATCCCAGAAAAAAAGCCAAAACGGTGGGCCGGGGACAGGATGTGGCCCAGAGCGATGCTCAGCGATGGCTGAAGAACCCCTGTGGGTAGTTGAACTTGAAGGGCTTCAGGCGCATGGGTCCCCTGGCAAAGGAGAAGGAGGAGAGGCTGATTCAGGAGGGGAGCAAGCCCACAGATCCCCCAGAAACGGCCTCATCCTGGGGTGCTGCCCAGCTGTGGGGGGTAGACCACCCCAGGCAACTAATAGAGAGGCTTCAAGGCAGGCAAGGCAGTGCTCCAGGGGACAGCAGTGTCACCAGGGTCCCCCCCAGGGTGCCAGGCTCTCACCTGACCAGGCGCAGACACATTTTCTCCTGGGGAAACTCCTTGGGCCCCTCCACGCTGGGGTCGTGGGGCTCCGTCTCCAGGTAGACGTCCAGCACCATGCAGAGGCGCTGCAGCTGGTTGGTGAGGAGCTGGTGGCCCGGTTTGGGTCCCCACAGCTCCTTGTAGTACACGTTCACCTCGCTCTCCATGGCCTGGCACAGGAAAAAAGGACAGTGAAGGACTGGGTCTCTGCTCTGCCTCCCGCAGACCTCCAGCCAGCAGGGCTTGGGGGCCTGTCCTGAGCCACCCAGCCACCTGCTCACCCCAACAGCTCCCTTACGGCGGGGACAGAACGGCTGGGAACGTTCCCCAAAAGCCAGTGGTTCTCCACCACCCCGATTTACCCGAATGTTGTCGTCGTTGCTGCTGGTTCGCTCCCCTTTCCAGTTCAGGCACAGGCTGAAGATGGGCGGCAGCGTGGAGTAGCCGGGGTTCAGGACCACGGCAGCCTGCAGCTTGGCTGAGCAGGACAGCGAAATGTCACCCGCAGCCCATGGGGCCTCCAGCTGGAGGGATGCCCCATGGAGACCCCCAGAATCTGTCCGGGGGGGTGCAGTATGAAAATTAGGAACTGGCAGAGGGAGGAAACACATGTACCTGTCCCCCTTTCGATCAGGGCCATGTAGTAGAGGTGAGTGTCCTCGGCCAGGCCAGCCTCAATCACGTCTTTTGTGTAGGGCAGCTCCTGCGAGGAGGGACAAGAGGAGCCGTGAGCAGCTGCCGGCGCTGCACGGGGGCTGGAGGGGACACGGCTTAGGCGCTTACGGCGTAATCCTCGTAGGGAACGGCCGCCCACTTCACCAGGCGCGAGACGATCTTGGTAGGGAAGAGATGCTGACACTCGCTGGAGACCGGCACGACGCCGTGCTCTGAAAGCAAGGACAAGGCCACCTGAGCAGAGGAGGGCTGGGGACAGGGCTCTGTCACTGTTCTGGAGTGGGGATGCTCCAAAACCACAACATGGGGACATCATTATCCTTCTGACACCTTCATGAGGTGCCCAGAGTGGAGCAGTGGAGGCTGCGGCTGGAGCTGGATGGGCACACGACACGTGTGGGTGTGTCATTCACCCCCCGCCACAGCCCGAGTCGATGGCCAGCACAGGGACAGCCAGTCCCAAGGGGTGCTCGGCACAGAGGGGGCACACAGCCTTCCTCTCCCCAGCAAAACAGGGCCGGCCTCACAGCCCTGCCACCACTGAGGACAGAAAAAATGACTGGGAACCCTGAGGGTGGCATTGCAGATCTGTAGCACCACTAAAGGTGACATCAGTCAGCTCTCCTCTGCAAGGGGACCCTGCCACTGTCCCCTGCTGTCCCCAGGCACTCACCGAGCGATGCAAACTGCTTGTGCAGAGCCAGGCGGGACTGCAGCCTCGACCGCAGCAGCTTCACCGTCAGCTCCATGTGGCTGGCACTCAGTGAGTTGTCCGCGGTGACCGTGTGCTGTGGGCAGGAGGGACTGTCACCACCCACTGGGGACCCCATGGTCCAAGGAGCCACCCCACCCAGCCACGAGGACAGACACATGCTCGAGTCACTGCTCACGGCCTGTAACACAGCTCAGACTATCACACGTGGGAGATAAAACACGCTGGCGTGGCCCCACGGCACAGATTCATCCCACCCAAGCCCGTCCCAGCCAAGGGTGGCCATGGTTTGGGAGCGGCTGGTGCCAGCTGGAGTTCTGGGGTCTGGGAGGTGGGGACGGGACAGGAAACAACTGTCCCCAAAGCCTCCCCAAACCCCAGCTCCATGTCCAGGTGGAGAGGGAAGGGGTTGCAACTTGCCTGAGGCTGATCCTTGGGGAAATGCAGGCCGCCCAGCTTCTGCACCCACACGTAGGGGTGCCCCAGCTCTGTCACGTAGTCGCTCAAGGTCAGGATGCTGTGGGGACAAGGAGGAAGGGTTGTGCCACCCCAGAGCATCCCCCCCTTGTCCCTAGGAGCCAGTTGGAGGGAGCAGGAACCCCCTTGGCCTGCACCCCAAGCTGTGCCCAGTGAGCCCACCCCACGCCGACTGGCAGGACACCAGCTTCCCAGCCACCAAGCCCTTCGTGACGAGCTGGGGAGGGATGTGACATGCCAGGACAAAGCCGCCTGGACAAAGCCCCCACCAGCTGTGTGGGGCAGCACCTCACTCACCCCACTTTATCGAACTGGAACTGGTTGGCTGGGTTGGGTGTTTTCCTCCCGTGGTCTCCTGGATAGAGGCAGTTGAGGACGGAGTCCGGCGAGAGCAGGTCGCTGGCAGGAGGAAGGCAGAGATGAATCGGCAGCAGCCCAGGCTCTGCAGCTCCCGTGGGGGCCACCGACAGGCTCCGAGCCCAGAGAAGGGGATTATAAGCCCCACAACTGGGGATTCAAGACCAGAATGGCTTTCCCCCAGTTACACTCTAAAAGATCTTCACAGCCAGGAAGGAGACAGAAATTGCAGGGCACCAGCTCCTCGGTTTCCCAGGAAGCTGCTCGCTCCAGGGCATTAACTCCAAAACCTGCTCACGTGGATGGAGAAAACATTGCCAGCGCAGGCAGGGCACGGCCTGAGGGCTGTTTGCCACCCAACAAGCCGAAGCAGAGGAATTCTGCTTAATGAAATAAAATTCCTCGTGTCTGGCTGTGCTCACAAGCCCAGCCAAGCGTAAAGGGCTGCAGGATCTGGGGCTGGGCCAGACCACAGCCGCACTGGTTTGGGGCAATGCAGCCAAGGGCAGCTGGGAGGGAGGGAGCACGCAGCTGAGAGACTCCAGCTGCTGTCAGGGAGGGGTTTGGGTGCCTACAGGATGAAAAGAACCCCAAGAGGACCAGGAGGCCTCACATGGGACAGACTGGGAGGCAGCTCTTGCTTCCAGGCAGCCCAGACCTGCCTCTCATCTCCCTCTTCCTCAGGCACCTCCTCCCGGTGCAAGGAGAGGCACAGGAGAGCTGGCAGCTGATCGGAGCCCCCCCAGCTGCTGTTTCAGCAACTCCTCACACAAATCAGGCTCCAGCAGGCTCTGGGGAGCCCAGAGAGTGGCAGCTGCATCTCCGGCACTCAAGCCAAGGTGACCCGCAGAGTGAGTGGGCGCAGGGAGCTGCCAGGCACAGGCTGCCGGAGGGAGGGATGCAGTTCTGCTGCGAGAGGTCATCATATCTGTGACCTGATATGACAGGCAGGAGAGGCTCTCTCCCAGCTCCTGATGGGTCTGGCACTGCTCCCCTAAGAGCTTCCCAACCTTCCTGCCCCTGGCTTGTCAGGACAGAAGGAGAGGAAGAGGAGGAGGATGTTTCCTGGGCTGCAGCAGCCTGGCAGGGCCCTGGAGCTAAGGGGAAGGATGCCGCAGGGCAGGTGAGCAGATCGCCTAGAACGTGTTCCCCAGAGGCAGACACGGAGCTGTACCCTTTGGGGTGTCCTTCGCCCATCAAAACACAAGCCAGGACAGCACAGTGAAACCACAGCTCGGCACAAAGGCCCTTACAGTGCCCCAGGAGAGGTGGGATAAAGGACTAAGGCTCAAACCTCACTCGCTGGGAGCCGGCAGCTGGGCATGGACTGCCCCGGCTCACTGGGCACAGGAGCTACAGCTCCGCAGAGGGACATTGCCACCGCACGCTGCCCTTGGCGCTACATCGCTCTGCCAGCGGGTCACTTGCACGGCAGAACAGCAGGGCAGGGTGTGCGTGACAAGCGGAGGGCTCGCTGCACAACAAGCTCTGGGCTCAAGGTCCCCGGGGCTCTCCTTACCCAGCACTGATGGCAGTTGTCATCTCGACAGCAGTGGTGACCTTGGCTTTCACCGTCATGACGTTGAGGTTCATCAGGTAGTAGAAGGTCAGGTGGAGCACATTCTCGTCTGCGCCAACAGAGAAGGGACAACGTTGCTGTCTGCTCCAGCTCGGAGCACCCTGCGGGGGAGACGTACACACCCCCCTGCCAGGACAACAGCAAACGAGGCAATGTGGGGAGAAACCGGCAACCAAACCACTGCAGCCTCCAACGCCATCCCATCAGCGTGCGTCAGGGTGCGTCTGTCGGGCCCAGGACCACCCACAGGAAAAGTTCCCAAATAAACAGAGGAAGATTCAGAGCACGGTCACCCCACCCGTGTGGGCAAGAGGAGCTCCGGGAGACAGAGCTGCTGAAGCACCTTGTTCAGTCTCCCCTGGAAGGCCACGCTCAGCCCGGTTGTCCCAGAAAACCTCTCTGCACCCCGAGCTCTCCCTGAGGACCCCATGCTGCTGCCGAGCCACTCCCTGACCTGCTGTCACACACCAAGGGCCACCAGACCCCGCTCACCTTTGCACTTCAGGTCAACAGTGACGGACAAGGGGTGCCGCTTGAGCATCTCCTTGCGCTTGTCGTCCAGCTGCACGCCCAGGGTGGGCCTGCGCCGCTTCTGGGGAGGGTGAAACAGAGCTGTGAGATCCTTCTCCCCCCGCTCCTGGGCAACCCACGGCCCCCACCCTCCTCTCCTGCTGCTCTTTCCTTCTGGTCTGGTTCCCCACTGTCCCCATGCTGTGGCCGGAGCAGCCCGGGGGAGGGAGGGGAGCAGGAAACTCTTGTCCTGCTGCAGGGCGAGGACAAAGCAGCTCTGGTTCCTGTCGTTTCTTCAGCTCCCAGGAGTGCCCAGCTCCTGCAGGATGAGGCCAAGGATGTGCTGGCCCCAAAAGCTTCCCCACCATGACGGGGAGAAGTTGAGACCTTTCCCTTTACTCTTCCCCACAGCACCAGCCCAGGTGCTGCTGCTGGGTGGTGGGGAGCGGTGGCACAGACCCCCATCCTTCTTCCCACTTTGATGCTGGGGGCAGCCAGTGCTGGCAGCCCCTCCCCAGCACCCAGCAGGTATAAGCGGTGAGACCCAAACACCGCCCCAAGGGAGCACCGAGCAACCCCTGGTGCAGAGCTTGGCCCAGCGCTTGTGGCAGATGGCAGGGGACGGACATGGATCCCTCCCTGCCGGACGCCAGCCTCCAGCCTCCCTGGCCCGAGGTTATTTATACAAAGTGGAACAGCTCCAGCCGGAGAGCGGCGAGGTGGCTGCCGCTGCTGGGCGGGATGTGAGCGTGGTGGGACACAAGCAGGGCAGCTTTGCACCCCAGCTCTCCTACATTTGGGACAGAAACTGGAAACAGCCCCTCTCTCCTCACAAGAAGCGGCTGGATTTAATGTCGGTGCACCTCCACACACACCACAGTGCAGGGACCAGCTCCCAGAGCCACTCGGGCCCAGCTCCCCCAGCACCTCCCAGTTAGGAGATGCAGATTAGTTTGCCCATGATATGGTGCTGGGAGAGGACTCAGAAGTGGCCAGCGCCATCCCTTACCGTGGTCTGTTCCTCCTCCGCGTCAGAGTCGCTTTCATCATCTGCGCAAAGAGAGGGGGGTAAGCGGGGACCCCCGGGGCTCAGCACCTTTCCCACACGCAGCAGGATACCAGCCCCTTCTCCACGCCCCCAGCTCCCCCAACATCACTGTCCCCCCAAAGTAGGGCCCTGGCTGGATGCAAACACACAGGGACATGTCCCCAGGGTCACCCCAACAGACAAGGGGGCTGTGAGCACCTCTGAGGAAGGAGGAGCTGGGGACAGAGGGGATCAGCTGCCCACCGGGCACTGCGACATTTCAGCACCCACCCCAGAAGCCACCCGCTTCCCCCCGCAGCTCCTCTGCCTGCGCAGAGCATCGGGTAGCCTGCCTGCGGCAACACCCCCCCAACTCACCCTGCGAGTCTTCGGGCGGCTTGTACAGGGCTTTGGCTTCCTCCACACTCCCTTCGATGGCCACCACGAGCTTCTTATCTACAGCGGAGACACGAAAACTAAGCTGTGAACCCAAATTCTGTATGGGAAAAGCTGTTAGAAGCAGCCTTGCCCCAGAAAGCTCCCGCTTCACAGCTGCATGAGGCACGGGAAGCTCCAGCGAAGGGTCAGTGGGGACAGGCAGTTGTCCTGTGGGCTCCATGGGGCCACCGCAGGGTGGGATCTGTTGGGCTGGATGGGCTCAGAGGAGGGAAAATGCTGGATTTTGAGGGACCGTCTCTGGAAACCATAAAGGCCAAATCTTTATCAACAGCCAAGAGGGGTTGGGGTCCGGCTGGCACAAGCAGGGAGCGAGGAGCTGGGGTGTCAGGGCTCCAGGGACTCCTTTAGCAGGGACTGGTGTGGCCAAGCGCCACAGTGTGGGCCTTCCACGCTCCTCTGTCGCCTGCCCTGCTCCCAGAGCAGCACGAGAACAGGGAGATGCAGACAGCCCAGGGGGATCCTCAGCCCTGCTGGGAAATCCCTCTCGACTCCACGAGGCTTCAGAAAGTCCCTCAAAACTTTGAGCTGCCTGAGGGGATGAAGGCTTTCAGGCAAGCTCTGGGGAAGGGCCTCTGCAAAACCACCACCACACCCATGGATGACACCCACCGCACAGGGTGACAGCTCTTGGGAGGCTGCGTCAGCACCCAGCCAGCTCGCAGGCTGCAGGGCTGTCCCTGCCGACCTTGGGAAGGGGGGACAGCAGTGGGACATGCGCTTCCCAAGCAGTTCTTCCAGCGAGGGAGCTGAGCAAACACAGTTTCAAATGCTGCTGCCTCATCGCGCCGACCCCAGGGCCACCTCGCAGCTCTGCGCTCAGCAGAATCCAGCAGCAGAGCAGACGGGACACAAAGGACCTCCCTAAGTGTCCCCAGAGCAGAGCTTTCTGCAAGCAGGAGGGAAACCTGACCCATGGGGGGAGTACCACCCCCCAGCCCCACTGGTGACAGCCCCTCGCGGTGTCGCCGAGGGCTGTGCTCCCCTCGGTGCTCACCGCAGGCCTGGCCGTAGGCGCTGGCTTGAACGAAGAGAACGTAGAGAGGCGGCGGGAGGTGGCGGGCTGTCTCGTACTGCTTGTGCGCCTGGTCGAAGGGCATGAAGAGATACTCCTGGACGGGCAGGGAGGCCTGAGGGAACACGAGGGTGAAGCTTCATGACTGGGAATGGAACAGTTTGCCCTCCTCATCCTCTTGGTCACCCCAAGCTGGCAAGCGGGGGGCTGGAAATGTGCACAGCGGCCATGGCGCAGGGTTAAACGCAGCCACAGGCACCGCAAGCCCATGGGGAAGGGCTGGCAGCTCTCCTCTCCTGGAAAACTTCTGGATCTGAAAATAACCCAGTTCCTTCTCCTCTGCTTCCCTCCCCAGGCAATCAAGAGGGACCAGAACTGCGCATCGCTCTCCAGGGAAAGGCCCATTTAATGCCTCCTCCATCCGCAGCTCTGCAGGAATTGCCGCATAAACAAGGAGACTCGGGAGGAGTCTTGGCAGGAGGCGGATCTGTCCCTTGGCCACGCTGACTGGGAGCAAAATGTCCCCAAAGCAGACTCAGCCCAGGCATCGCACCTCTAACACGACCCTCGAAGCGCGACCTCAGCTCAGCCCTGAAGGCCTCTTCCCCTTCCCGCAGAGCTCAGGTACCTGCATGATGCTGTTGAGCCGCGGCTGGAGGCTGCTCAGATACTCCTTCTTCACCTCAATCTCCTTCAGGATCTTCTCCTTGCTTGTCAGACACTCCTTGTACTTCTCTGCTAGCCTGGGGGTGGGAATTCAGTTAGTCACGTATCACAGCTGCAAAACCTGCCAGGGCTGGCCTGGGTGATGGGCCCCAGCTCTCCTGACCTGACCAAAGTCATGGCAGGAACCAGGAGAGCTCAGATATGGTGACAAACAAGGAGGTCTTAAGGCCAAGGGCAAGTGGAAGAAGAAAGGAACTGGTCAGAGCCGGAAAATAAAGAGGGAGAAAAAAGCGGAGAGTCATCTTTGGGCTGCGCTCTGAGAAGGAAGAGCAACTGGATCTTCCCTCAGCAGAGCCGCTCCCTCCAGCCTCTGCTGCCGGCAGCTGTGCCGACAGAGCCCCACCGAGCTCCTGGAGAGGATTCTCCACTTCATGTCACCAGAGCCACTTCATGTCACATCAACTCCTTAGTTATTGTAAGAGTCAAGGTTTAGCACAAGAGCAAGCGCTCCTCTGTAAGTGGGCAGAAATCCCGGGAAAACGCGAGCTCACCACGACCCTCCGAGCCCTGGGTACCCCCATGTTTGGTGACAACACGTTACACCTCCCTACTGCTGTCGAACACAACCTCTGGCTCAGCAAAAAGCAGGAGCAGGGAAAGCCGGGTACAGAGATGTGCCACCCAGGAGATGCCACCACCACGGCAGGGGACTGGCGGCTTGGGGGCTCAGGCCCCCTCCCCACAGGATCCTGCTCCCCCCCGGCAAGAGCACCCCCTCCGAGGGGAACACCAGACCTGACGCTGCAGGATGCAAACGCTTGTTTCCACGCAAAACAACATCTGCATTGGGTCCCCGCACTCCCCCAGAGGCTCTGACATGACGTAGTCTTGAAGCCCAGCGTTCAGACAGCTCTGCAGAGCTCCCTGCGCCAGCAAGAGCAGCACAGACCCCGTAACGCCAGCAAGAGGCACCTTTCGGAGCAGAGTCCAAGAGAAATCCAGCGCTCCCCAACGTGACAGTTACAGAAGGACGCTGACAACCCCAACAGCATCAGAAAGCGCCCAAAGCGCTCCTGGCACCAGCTCTCGAGGCGGATGGAGACGCTATTTCCCACCACAACAGTGGCGAGAGGCCATCGGTGGCATTCCCTGGATAGCACGGGTCGAGGACCGGGAATTTCAAGGCTTCTCAGCAATCCAACCTGCAAATGCAGGCCAGGCTCTGCCACCTCGTCTTTGCCCTCCACGCAGTTTGCACTGAACAAACATTTTTGAGGAGAATCTTCAAGAGATCTCCGGGCTGAACGCTGCTCTGCAAGCGTGTGCTGCGGCAGAAATCTTCGCTGCAGCACCAACGGATGTCTTCCAGCGAGCAAAACAAGCTGGGTTTGACATGAAGGGTGTGTGAGAGGCGAGGCACAAGGCGTTAGAGCCCCACAGCACCTTTCGCCAGGCTGATCTCTCCAGAAGGCTGCTCTCAGCTGCTGCCCGGCTGAAAAAGCTGCTGGTTGGTATCAAAACACACCAACGTTGTGCCACGTTTGCTTTTTGTACAAGAGCCAACAGAGCGGTGGAGCCAACCGGGCTGCCTACACCAGCAGAGAGAGACCTGGGGGTCAGAGCCTGCGCTGGGTGGTGGCTGCCAGCACCAGGACACCAGCGCCGGGGCAGCGCAGGAGAGGCGACGCTGCGCAGGCAGCTCCCTGCCGTGGTGAGTGTGAGGAGCACAGGCAGGAACGGCCGCAGCACCGGGCTGTGCCAAGCCAAGCTGAATTTTGCTCCTCGTGCCACAGCACAGCAGAAAAAACAGGGATCACTTTGCCCTACGTGGCACATCTTGCACAAGCAGGTTGTGGACAGGAGACGGTAATCGCCTGGCCTCCAATGTCACCCCTATGGTGTGCAGTGGCCCTGTTCTCCAGGGGCCAGACACTGGGGAAATGTCAAGCTATAAAATTAATTTTCTTCCCTTGATACCCAAGAGTCAGCGCTGACATTCGCTGTCTCAGCGAGAGAACATGTGTAGGCTTATCAGGAGAGCCAAAATAATTTTATTGGCATTGCCCAGAGCACAAGATGCAGTCCCGGATGGGCAAGCCTCTCTTGCACAGTGGCTGCGGCTGGCTCAGGGCTTCTCTCACGCTGGTTTGGGGGTTGCTCGGCTCCCCGGGGCTCTCTTCCATCAGGCAGGTGAAAGAAAAGCCCCTGATCTGAGAAACAAGGATCCCACCAAGCCCAGCTCTACACAAAGAGTGAATCTGCACACCAAAGGCTCAGTTATACAATAAATCTGTTGCTTATAATAAATGATGCTGATTATTTCAAGAGAGCGTTAAAAGCTTTACCAGCCACGTTTGTTTCACCCAGCAGCTACTCAGCTTGCTCCAGAGCCCTGCCCTGCAGCGGGCTGACAGCGAACCGAGCCCCCGCTGACCCACCTCTTGCGCTGCTCCAGCTCCCAGTCCAGGCGGGCCAGGGTCTGCTGGTGGGGCTCGGACAGGGTGATGGCAGGCCGGCTGATTTCGGGGGGGGCCTCTTTGTAAAACTCCTCCAGGCTCACCAGTTCGATCTCCTCATGTTTTGACCTGCAAGGACAGCCGGATCAGATTGGGGAAGGGTGGGAAATGCTGCAGCACGGCTGAACTCCGTGAGAGGTTTCCTCCTCCACTGTCTCTATCACACTAGGTGCCTTCTTCCCTCTTCCCTACACGAGCCTCTTCCCCTGCGTCCCCCCACAAGAACTCAGGGATACTCCATCTCTCCCGCACGGTGGCATCTGGAGCACCCCCCGAACAGTGGGTTCAGGCAACGCAACAAGAGACCCCAAACGTTCGAGGCCTCTGCCCCACCTCAGACATGCCGTTGCTCCCTCTCCTTCCCCACCACACTCACTTGAACTCCAGGCACTTGGTGATCTCCTTCTGCAGGTGCATCACCTCGTACAGCAAGTTCTGGAGCTGCAGGTGGTACGCGTCAACCTTCTGCTTGGCCTGGAACACAGACGGGGCCGGAGCTGGGGATGAGGCTTTGTTACCCTCGTCCCAGCAAACCCACCCCATAGAGGAGTCGCCAGCACCCTCCTGCCCCACACCAGCTCAGGATGGCAGATTTTAGGATAAGCTGAAATTTTTTTTGGGAAAAAAAGATGTTTTCAATGGCTGGGAAGCCAAATGATCGTGACACCAAACTGATTCTGCTCCCTTCCAGCAGGGTCCAGGGACAAGGCGGAGAAGAGGGTAGAGATGCTGGGGCACACAGGCTGAGTCCCCTCCCGTCCCTCTGCCTCAGTCCCCTCAGCGGGATAATGAACAGGATCGCTGTTCCCGAGCTGTGAAAAGCTCTCAAGAGATTTCTGGCTAAGGAGCTTTGGGGCCAACTGCAGACACATTTCTCAGGCCTGCAGCACACCAGACTCTCAAGACAGAGCTTTCTGAACCCCCATCACACTTCAGACAGAAGGTACTGCTCCTTTGTTATTTGCTACAATTACAGCTTGTTTTACCGCAGCAGCCTCCTAACAAACATCTAACTCAAACCCCACGGCCTGATGGGTGTTTAATTCCTCCCACACGTGTGCATCCACACTCGGACCAGGCAGAAACGGCACCGTCTCCGACCCTGCTAAACCCAACCCTGCCTCCATCACCCCCAGCCCCCTCCGCACCTCGTGGGTTTGATCTCTGCCCTTCTTCAGCCGAATATGAGCCAAGCGGTTGAGCTTCTTCAGGGTCATGAAGTGGACGCAGCTCTGAATCCGCCGCTCGTCGATTTCCGAGGCCTGAGTGACAGGGGAGAGGTGTTTGAAGCAGGAGAGACGACCGGCACCACAAAGCCCCTTTGCTGCAGGGACTCCCTGTGAGTCTGGTCACAAAGGGGCTCCACACTGTGCTAAGAGCCACGATTAATGTCACCAGGGCTTCTGAGGGAGCTGCCAGACTCACAGGTCACCCCCTGGAAATAACTTTTGGGGTCTCCAGGCTCCCTTTAGTGATTTTTCATGACAGCAGGGACAGAGGTGTTTGAGCATGAAGCACCCACCCTACAGTGCAGAGGACAGCACAGCGCAGCCTTCCCCAGCGAGACAGCGAGAGCCCAGCCACCCCGCTGCAGTCAGCAAGGGCGCAGTTTGTCCCCCCCAGGAGCCCCCAGCCCATCAGCACACTCCCCAGTAGCACCCACACACAATTCAGGAGAGCAGTAGCTTGGACTGCATGACATCTGCTTGGTCAAAGACCAAATGCCTGAGATAAATTCTGTTTTATTTTATGTAAGGAAAGCTGTGCCATTTTCCCAACTCCTCAGAAAATGTCATAGCTTTTGCTCCCATTTCTCTCAGATTAATAGAAAAACATCAAAGAACCGAACACATCAAATCAAGAACTGAACACATTAAATCAAGCAGCGAGGCTTCTCCTTACATTGTCCTTGATGCCCCTGCTCTTCAGCTCCTGGATCTCTGCCATCAGCCTCTGGAGCTCCTGGCAGGTCTCTCTGTAGAGCTCGTAGTCTTTGATGGGGTCGCGGAGATCCACCTCACACTCCTCGCTGTAGTACCTGCCATCCTGCACAGGCAGAAAGCACCTGCCAGGGCTCCTTCCTTCCACCTTCCCTGGAAAGAGCACTGGGAAGCAAACTGCTGGGTGGCGATTCCTGGCTCTGACCGTTAATCCCACGCCCAAGGAGACTTCACACACGGCAGAGGACTCGGTTAATGATCCCAGACACAAACACCACCGGACATTATAATGCCTGGGAAGTTCAGGCTGTCTTTTATATAGTTATAAATTTAAACTGGTCCTGCACTGGTATTTCTACACAAGTACAGAAGAAAAATGATTACTTCTTTCCTTTCAGCCTTGTGCCCACACTCCCTACATATCCAGAAGAGCAGCTGGCTCCTTGAGCACAGTGTTTCCTGATGGAGATGGAAGCAGGTTCAGAAATTCACAGCAAGAGTTTCAGAGGTGTTGGGAGCTGGCTCGGCTCTGGAGGAACACTCTCACCACTTCCCAAAGAAGGGGAGGACAAGGCCAGCAAAGAGGAGCTGTGGGAACAGCCCCCTGTATGGCAGGACAGCAGCACCCTGCCGCGGCAGGCAGCCCGGTGCCCTACCTGGTCGGCATCGCCCTTGCCCCGCTTGCCCTCCTGCGGGCCCCCATCCGTGCGGATCACTTTGGGTTTCCTCTTCTTGCTGGAGTCTGACGACATGGTGCTGCTAGTCACAGACTGGGGGACGAGAGGGACAGCTGTCATCCCTGGGGTGCTAAAGCTGCTTGGGACAGGGGCCATCCCGGGCTCCCTTCTGCCTGCCTGCATGCCTCGGACCCTGCGGGTCTCCCAGCCCAGCAAGCCCCTGACCCCCTCCCTGTCCACCCACTCTGAGGACTTCTTCAGACCAGACCCCCACCCCAGCTCTTGTTCCCACCATGGACCCCCAGTGCACCAAGCCCCAGGGGCCTCAGCTCCTCCACAGCCCCCCCAGACCCCCACCACACCGAGCCCAGGGGCCTCAGCTCCTCCACAGCCCCCCCAGACCCCCACCACACCGAG
>WKFP01013871.1:0-89321 GCA_011057875.1 Pterocles orientalis
TACTGGGGATGGCTACTGACTGCAAATCCAGGAGCAGGTCCTGCTGGTGGAGTCTCTTTCTTGCTTTAATTTGGTGAGATCAGAGGGGGAAGGGGGAGAGCAATCGCACTCCACCTCGGCGGCAGCAGGGGAAAAGCATCCGGACGGACAGGGCCACCGCAGCCGTCCCCGCTGCAGCTCCCTCTGCCCGAGACCCCAGAGCATCTCCCCAGTGCCCAGCGAGCTGGGCTCCACGGCCCTCCAGGTACAAAGAGCCATTCTGCCTGGTGCAGGTGGCAACACGAAACGTTTTTGGGAGGAAACAGTTTTTCCATCTTGCAATAATTTTTTAAAAAATTCTGGATTGCAGCAGAAAAACAAATTTCGTCCTCTTGAGATCTGAACAAATATCAGCCAGGGTCAAGATGTCTGCTTGTGACTTCTGAAATATTTGTTGTAGGTATTGGGAATAAAAATTAATTAGGAAAAAAAAGTCACTTGGAAGAAAAAAAAACCACAACTTTTAATTTGACAAAAAAAAATCCAAATGAGAAATTAATCAAAACTGATACTTTTTCTTGATGAGTTCCCGTCTCAGTGAACTGGCATTTTCAAATGAAAAACATCTTGTCAAAAAATTCCTGCCTATCTTTCCTTTCACGGTGTAGGGAGACTGCACGTGCTGCTCAAGGTCACTCCGTCACTCAGCGGTAAATCAGGAGGACTCGATACACTTTGCACACTCAGATGACAGCCCCCTGTGCTACCGGGTGCAAACAGCCACAAACCCCCCCGGCCCAGTGAGGGGTTCCCTGATTCAGACCCCAGCCCTATGAACAATACTAATGGTTGTCTCCACGATCCTTACAGGTCTTGTTCTGGTCATTCCCTTGGTCACCTTCTGGACCCCAACAGAACCTTCTACTCAGAGACCACCCAAGGGACCAGTGATCTGGAAGAGGTTTGAGAAGTGCCTTCTTCCGTTCAGCTCCAGGGGAACACACCCTGCAGGACCACCGGGAACGGGGACGCCGTCCTGGTTACATGGACCCTCTGTAGGGTTTGGAACACGCAGGGGTCTCCTGGAAGGTACGGGAAGAGCTGCAGGGAGGCAGAATACGGGCCACGGCGCTGAGCTCCTCGTTAGCGGGAATAAATACACACACAGCCCCGCAGCACAGGCACCATCCACACAGATAAACTGATCAAGATCCATATAAAAATGATAGAAGGAGGGAGAAAAAAACGTCAACAGGAATCTATTAGACCTTCTTCCCTAAGCAAACATAAAGGGACTGATAATGCAACGCCTGGAACGTAAATTGTCTCTAATGGGAACAATACACAAATATCAGCACTTAAAGGAAGGCAATTAAAAATAAAATGCAGAAGAGGAGGGTGGTGTTTGTTTATAAGCACTCGTCTGAAGTCCAGGCATCCATCCTGCTTACACTCATTTCTCTACACAGAGCAAAGACTTGTGTCACCAGGACTGCCACCAACCAGACGCTGCCAGCAGCTCACGCTCAATATTGGCATTAAAAGAAATGAATTCTGCTCTCTTCCTGCCACCAAACATCGCTAAACCGAGACGGACTCTCACAAGAGCTCTCCTCTGACCTGGGCTCTCAAACCAGACCGGCTTTGTTGGGCTGTGGGCAATGGTGACCACGCCAGGGACACCTCCAGCAGCACCGAGGTCCTGCATGAGTTCCAAGGGAGATGAAGAAACCAACTTCCACCCGTGAAACCGCCCGTGTTCTCACCACATCACCGGCTGTAACCACCCTGGTGCAGCAGGGCGGCCTCTCCCGCCTCCCCCAGCGCCGGAGCCAGAGCAGGGTGCCCTTGTGAGATCCAGGAGAGGAGCCGGCTGGCGGTTAACGCCGCTGAAGTGTCAATGTCTGTTTGACATTTCCCACCCCTCTTTGATTAGCATTCTCAAACACCCTGTGCCCGTACGTATCTTCCTAACAGTCGTGCTGTGCCACTACAGAAAGATTCATATCGTGCATTAATAATCATAACGCTGCTTTGAATGGCAGGGCTGGCACTTGCTGTTCTAACTCATGATTGCTCTCACACGATTGCTTTGATCTAATCCCAAGACTGGAGTCATCTTGAATCTCAGAAACAGAGCTTTCCACTTTCTGTATTTCCCAGCAAAACCCCCAAACCCCACCAGCCTCACAGGGCTTTTATTTATTTTTCTAGACTGTGAACTGGAAGGGCAAACACGACTGCCCGCAGCGCTGAAGAGCGACGGCTCGCACCAGCCTGGGTGAGGCTCCCGCTCCTCGCAGCAGAGCTCCTCCGTGAGCCCAGCCCCGACCCAGCACCCTCGCAGGGCACAGCGCCCAGCAGCTCTGCCTGCTCCTGCTGTCTCACCCCGTTATCCCCGTCCCCTGGCACCCAACCAGCTCGGCAGCTTCCCGCAGGTCAGCGCCAGGCTGCTCCAGCACAGGGACCGAACACCGCCCCAAGCAGCAGGCAGAGGACACTGAAGAGCAACCAGCATCAGAGAACCACCATGGCCAAAGTGCCTCCAAATAAACTTGTCTCACTGAGCAACCTACAGCTGGAGGTGACCCCCATTCGAGGGAGCTGGGTTCAAGCTCACTCACATATTCCCTGTGGGTGCTGTCGCGGTTCAGCTGCCATCCTGCCCCAGGAGGATATTCCCCTCCCGTCTCGTGCAAAGGGGTTGTTGGGGTGCTGGGTTTTAAATGCAGGTTGTCAGAACGATCCTTGCAGCAGTTATGGTCTGTTGTATCAACAGGTCCTCAGGGACCCACCTGCAGCCGCGTGGCTGACACGTACCCTGCGGTCCGGCTCCTCTCACGTGAACGTCTTTACCACGCACAGCAGCGCCCGCGTTCGCGGAGGGTGTGCTCAGGAGAGGTCACTGGGCACTGGCCGGGACGAGGCTTGGAAATTTCTCAGGTATTTACAGATGGCAGCAGCAAGCCATCAAGTCTCCACTGCTCAGCTCATCTCCCACACACTCGTCTCAAAGCTGTTCCTCAAACCCAGAGCGGAGTGTCCCAGCGTGCAGGCTGAGGGGCTGGGGCATCACTCGGGCAGGTCACGCCTGCAGAGTCTGGGGGAAAGAAACCCAGATGGGAGGGAGAGGAGGCAGACCAGTCTCTGGTTAGGTTCTTCCCTTCACCCCCAGAAGTGATGAGCACTTGAGACGTCCTACTGTGCAGTGTGCAGGACAGTTCACCATCACGCAGAAAATGAACCATCTGAGATACCAGGCTGAACATCTACACCACAAAGTGAGGGGTAGCAAGTTAGCAGCGGTTCCTGAAAATCCCTGTGAAATCCAGCTTCCCTTCGAAACAGCCTAGAACACGTGTCTGCGGAGAAAAGGTGACTGGAAGGCACTATCTGCTCACATTAACTAAACAGCCTTACAGACGGGATTTCTTTGAAACACGGAAGACAAGGAGGAGCAAACTAATTAAAAGCAAGTCAGCAACGGACTTGGGAACATCCTCATGAAATGTAGTCGTGGAAACTTGAACCCTATAAGCTACGCATACGTGGGGAGTGCTGGGCTCTCCTGTCTTCTAGTAAAAGAAAACCAACAGAAATTAACCCGTTAGTGTGCGGCGGCAGCACGGCGCCTATCGCACCACGTTAGCTTATGACGAGGAAAGGGAGCGGAGGGAGGTGGAGGAAGGCATGGGGGTGGAAAAAGGGGGAGGCAGGGAAAGTTAAAAAAAAATAAAAATCTCTGCCTCAGCAAAAGTTTTCATTAAAATTTTAGACAAATGATCTCTGTGTCCTTCTCCCATGCTGCCTGGGGCTCCATGCTATTTCTATGCAAATAACAACCTCGTGGTTTATATCTTATTATTTCCACCGGAGCTGCAGCGACATGACCCGAGACGTGTGTGAGGTAGACAGCGAAAGAGAGAGAGGAAGAGAAAGAGAGGGAGAGGGAGGGAGAGAGATGGAGTGGCTGCTCGCTGAAGTGTGAAAAAATATTGTCAGGAGTGAGCGGCAAGAACAAAAAAAAAAAATTGCAGGGATAACGTGTTTATTTCAGCCCCTCTCCCCATGTGAACCAGCACCTTTTAAAATTCATTGGGCATCAGGCGATCATGCACAATCCATCTGCTTTCACTTTATCATTTGCATTTCATGCCTCCTGGCTTTTGATGTGCTGATACTTTGATGCAGTCAGGAGACGCGCATTATCATTATTTCAATTTTCAGGGGGGTCAGCGGGCTCAGCACAGGCGCGCGCACACTCACGGGAGAGGAATGAAATGTCATTTCCACCTCTCCACCCCCTGCTGCAACGCCACGGTGAAGACAAAAGGGGTTTGGATGAAACGCAGCCCCGCTGCCCCCCACGCAGAGCCCTGTCCCCACCGCCGAGCATCACACCTTCTCCCCAGGTCCCTCCCTCGCCTGCCGGGCTGGACTGGGAACAGAGACAGCTCCATCAGGAGCGGAGGGAAACCTCGTACGGCTCTTGTGCAGCTTCTCGTCACCCCGACAGGCAATGGGGCTGAGAGAATCCCCAAACCCGCCTGGTATCAGGAGTCTTGCAGCGATTCTCCTCTCTACTTACAGAGCAGTGGCACGGGCGCAGCGAACAGCCAGCACGTGATTAGCAGCCTCCAGAACCAAACATTAGCTTCAGCTAAAAATGATATTGACCTTGAGCTCATCATCTAAGTTATAGATGTCACCGTCTGGTTTTGGCAGCTGGACCTTTCCCTCTCCACCTAAACCCTCGGGCTGGTTTTACATAATGATAATGAACAAGAGCAGCAACAGATCTGCTGGAACCTAATGCCTGGCACAGTCCCCCTCTGCTCCCCCTGTAAATGACAAAGGATCCAGTATTTCACAGGACAAGAAAAAAAAATAAAATCAAACAACTTTCCAGAGCAAACCTCCCTGTCTCCCCTGCTGCAGAAACATTTTTGCTCTGCATCTCTTCTTGCAGAGAGAAGACATTTTGAAGACGACGTGTATGCAGACACAGGACCACGTGTCCGCTCTGTACAGCGCCCTCTGTGAAGACAATCGTTAAAAGTTATCCATGGAAAAAAATTGTCCCAAATCTCTGGCACCTAATTGAGAGACGCTAAAGGAATATTTGCACGCAACTGTGTCAGAAACGCGCCATGCGAGGCAGCAGTTCCCATCTATTTCTCTCTGTTTCAGCCACTAGCTTTCCTTAAGCCCTGCCCGTTGGCTGGGTGACCCTCCGGCTCCCACGCAGGGAGGCGCTGACCTCGCTGCACAGGGCTCTCCTCACCATCTGCAGCAGCAAAGCTCACCTGCTCCACAGAGAAAAACTACAACAGGTTTCCACCGTGAGACCCTTCCGGAGACGTATTCAAGTGAACGAAGAAGAACACGTCATATATCACATCCAAACAGCCTCTGCACTCCTACCAGGGAAGACTTTGCTTAATTAGCCCCTGGCTAATAGAGACCTGACTTCCAGCCAAAAGAAAATTCAAACTGTCCATCTAAATCCAAGGGACAAGTGGTTGCAGTTTACACGTAATTAGAGGGAGACAGAGGCTGAGTCTGAAGCAGGCGCTGCCTCCGCGGCAGGACGACACAGACACATCACCATTCACCCCCTGAAGATCCCAACTGGCCCAGGGTCGGTCATTCCGGGTTAGTACCGGACATCATGTCACTGCTGCAGACACGCTTTGGGGACACAGATACAGCCGGATCCACGAAGCTCTGACCACAGCTACAGGGACTGGAGAAGGAAGATCGTATGAACTAGCAAGACACCGCACAACATCCAGGAGCGTGGGGATTCCCAGTCTCCCTCTATCCAAGGACAGGTCTGGGCTTCGCTGTCTTACTGGGGAAGCTGGACAGGATGCAACACACTCCTCCTTTGCCTGGCCTTGAGGCAGGTAGAGGTTCAGTGCCTACATAAAAATACACATCTTTCCAACAGAGCAGGGAGGAGAGAAAAGGACACATGGGATTATTCAGCCCCTGAAACTCTTGGGATGGGACAAGACACCCCCAGAAAGCTCCTCCTCCTGCCAACGCCTGCTGACAGATGTCAGCTGCTTAATTCAGACTAAACCCTTAATTTTTAAGTGCTTAAAATTTAGTGAGATTAGTCTAGTCCTATAAAAACAAACATTCACTTCACGGGTAGAGAGTGCAGTTAAACCTGGAAAGAGAGCAGAAGAGGAGGGCTGAACAGACCGGCCCTGCCATCTGGGAAACTCCGCAGGGCCCCGATCCTCAACAAATGACAGCTGGAACCAGGCAACTTACTCCACTTCAGCAAGCACTAAACTGACTCAATTTCTTTTTAAAGGATGGATCTTCAAATGCCTCTTTTCCTTCCATTGATGCAGGTGTGTGTGATGTGTGTAAGAGATCTAACTGAGGGTGCTGCATCCCGGAGTTGATAGGATCAATGCTTCATTTTCTGCAGAGCCCCCTTTATTCAGGGGAATAATTCAACGAGAGACTATTTTCCTTTTATCTCCCATTGTCAGGCAGGCACTCCTTGAAACGCAGCTTGCGATGAAGCACAGCCACCCCAGGTGCTGGAGAGTGCCTGAGAACAAAGCTGCACAATGGGGAAGGGCACTCGCGCCCGCACAATCCCAACTCCCACGTAAACAAAGCCCTCAGTGAGAGGGACAAGAGCCCAGTCGGCTGCGAGCCGCGTCTGCTACTGACAAGGAGCTGGAGGCTGTGATATTAATGGGCTTGGGGCAGCAAGGGAGAAAAACTGCCTCTGGTGGGGAAAAAAAAAAAAAAAGAGGCACTTTAGTAGTGAAAGAAGTTTTCTTCCAGCCCGAGTTGTTCCTCCCTGCCCCCTACAGCGGAGATCTCCAGCAGGTCTGACCCCTTGAAAATCACCACCAGGCTTCCCTGCTCCCCACGAAATGCTGTGGATGGCTGAAGGTTCAGGGCCATGCTGGCCCATGTACTGGAAACACGGTCTTCCAGACCCTGTCCCAGCACACAGGGGTGGGAGAAGAACCTGCCCCAACGGTGGGCTTCTCCACTTCTGCTGTTTTCCCACCGCACTCAGCCTGCGTTAAAAGCTGCTTCGCCTCCTTCCCCTTCACCTGCTTCATGCTCAAGCCCTTAAATCTGCGGCTCTGCCCAGGTCCCTGCCAGATCCAGCCAGGATCCTGGCACAGTGCCTCTGGCTGTCAACACAACGTTCTCGTCAAGAAAAACAGGTCCACGAAAGTACTACAACGAAAAAAGACTGCAAAGGCGTGGAAGCTGCACAGCGGCTGCCCTGGGTCAGCTCTCCTCCTCGCTCGGGACGAGCCCGAGAAGGGAGAAAGCAAAAGGGACCACGCACAGCGACAGACAGAGTGGTGGCAGCTCCTTGAGTCTCCGGCAGACCTTACAGAAACACCAGCTCCACCCACACAGCTCTGAACACGGAACCGCAAGAACTCACTTTGTTGAGGGCTCCACAGCCCGTCAGGATTATGTGAGAGTTCTCCACCTGGATAGTCCTCTGACCCAGCCGCACAAGGTAAGCCCCAATTCCAATCGCCCGACATGTCACCTTAAAAAAAGGAAAAGAAAAAAAAGAAATCTCATTGATTTCTGTCTTACCCACACGGCCAACACCAATCAATTCAAACACCCAGATGAAACGAGGCACGTTTGTGTTACAAGGCTACAAAAGCTACTCTCACTGCAAAGCTCCAGAATAATTTTTTTTTTTGTAAAACACTGTACCTGAACATGTGCATTTTATTTAAACAAAGAGCAGCAGTAACTTACAGACTGAGGAAATATGAAGCCAAATGACTGTTTTCTAAAAGTGTTTTAAACATAGGCTGAAAGGGACCCAGCCAGCGTTGCTCAAAGCCTACAAGAGGCAATTTACATCAACCAGAAGCCTGATCCCAGATGTTATCTTCTGGATATCACTGCAGGATTTTGAGCTGAAACGTACAATGCAGTTTGAAGAACAGAAAGCAGTGGGGGATTACCAAGTTGATGGTGATAATACTCTCATAGGCTAAAGATGATTCTCCAGCAATCATGCCGGATCCTCTGAGGTTCTCTATTCCAAGTCCGTCTTCCTTGCCGATAATATCTGTTATCTTATACCTGAGGGAGACACACAGAGCCTTTGAGTCACAAGGTCCAGTGATTTGCTGAATCAGTTTGCAACAAAAAAAATGAAAAGTGACTAAATATCATTAAGGCTTCAAAGAGTAATGTGCCTAAACCTGGGCAGGAGCTGCCCATGGGCTCCTTCTGCAGCCTTGCTGAACACCTTGGAATAGCCCTACACTCGAGAACAGAAAGCTTCTCCTTCTGACCTGTCTGTGCTTACCTGGACTCCCCGTTGTCCTCCACGTGCTCGCAGTGAACCGAGTTCAGGGCACTGACCTTCTTGTAGTCTTGAGGAGTCAGGTACAAGTATTTGTATCCCTGCAGGGAAAAGCAGTTCATTCATCTCATCCCTGTAGTCCCTTCCCAGTCCCCAACAACCCCTTCTGAAAAGAAATTTTCAAGGGAGCAGAATTTAATTCCAGATAGTGATAAGAACATCCTCCCTTAACATGGAGCTCCAGCTGGGCTCAGTGAAAGCTAGAGATGTTTTTGACATTTAGCACTAACTCATTCTCAGTCAATCCTCTTGCCTGAGAGTTCCAATACCAAGGAGAACTTTGGACCTGGCAAATATTTACCCTCACCTCTATTAAAAGAGGCTGTGTAAAAAAATAAGATTATTTCACGAGTTACTGAGGAGATTCACCTCTGCTTCCTGCACCTCCTCACCTTGTACGGGTCATCGGGGTCTTCCCAAGCGACATGGAACATGTGCCGAATCTCCTCAGCCAACCCAATCCTGGCCCCGCTGTTGGCAGCCACGTAGATACGGGGGATGCCATGTGTTCGAGCAAGCTCCGAAGCCCTCAGGAACAGCACGTCCTCTTGGGGCCCAAAAGAGCCGATTCGGTACGTAATGTCATTGCCAATGACAATGATGTCACGGCCTTCCGGATACTCGGGGGTCTTGAGAGTCATCTTCCAGGCCACCATCCCGATCTGCAACCCAAGAGCAGAGAACAAGAAAAATTAAGTGTGTACCTACAGGACGTGAAAGAGGGGAATCCCACGGGAGGTGTTTTTCTTACGCATGTTGCACTTTGTGTATTTCTTTGGGAACTCGGGTAACAGCGGCTCCGATACGCACGGCCAGCACAGAGCACAGCTGGCGGGACTTGATCCTTTCCACACCCACTGGAGCACATCCTCCACTGCTTCCTACCCAAGGCACCGACACTGTCCCTCCCTCTCCCCAGCCAGGGATATGTGACAGGTCCCAAACCCCTTCTGCAAACGCATCTCTGGGTGCTGCGCTTACGCCGGGTGCCAGAGCTTCCAGGGTGAGGATGCCCGTGCTGCTGTACACGACTCCACTGGCTGCTCGGGCTACCCAGATATCCCCCCAAAACCTCAACACCCTGCTTCTCGCTCACCCTGCCCTATTTTAATAATCCTTTTATTTCAAAACTCCCTCCTTCCCCCCTCCCCTGTCCCTTCCATTCCTTTGGCTCTTTCCCCTTTTCCTTCCCAAATACCGCAGCAGTTTCTTTCCAAGCCTGCCTGGATAAGTAATGCTTTTTGCTGCATATTTTTCTTTTTAAAAATCACCGGATGATCTCTTCTGACCCATCTTATGGAGATCAGCAACATCTGTACCCTGCATCTCCCATCCCTCAGCTGCCGCGTATCACCGCGCTGGGGAGCCGGCCATCCCAGAATGCCATTAACAGATGGAAATAGCAGCGTCCCTTGAAAGCCACATGCATCACCCAGTCTCCGCTTGCCCAAGGATCATAAGCTCTGAGTACACATTCCTCAAGCCGATTGCACATCCTCTGCAATCAGGAGGGTTGAAACTCTCATTGTGGAGACTCTGAATTCAAACATGATGAACCAAAGCAGGAGGGGGAGAGGGGAGAGGCAGCAGGAAGATATGTGCCATTTAATCCAAATCAAAATGGCACAATACACAGTTGAGATCCAATCAGCATCTGCAATAAGATATGCCATAATAGGCTCATTAAAACCATAAAATGGCAGAGGAATTAATCAAAGGGTCATTGGAAGTAAAGCAGGCAGCAATCCAAAAATATTACAACCGGCTACTGGCAGATCCTTCCCTTACACCTCCCCTTGCGAGAGCTGAGATTGCGAGCTAACGGAATGATGGTGTTTCTGTTCACCTTCTCCTCGGTCTCGGTTTCACCCGCTGCTATTCTGACTGATACGTCGCAAGGGATTAATTTGTTTGCCTCTGAATATTTGCAGATTTACAGTTACATCCTAGCACCCAGCTGCAGTGTTTGGAAGAGATACTGCAGCAGCTCCAGGGACAGGAGCGTAAATCTGCAAAAGTCCGGAGGATGCTTTGCTAAAATACCAGTACCACTGCAAAATGAAAGGGGAAAGTTGTAATGCCAGAGAAGAAGGGGATGCAGCTGCTGCTCAGGCACACAGACCACAAGTGTGTGCAAAGACCCGGGATCACACAGACAACCCGGCTGGAAGAGCGATCTGCTTCATCCAAACAAACCTCCCCAGCCGGGGGGCTTCCTCGGACTTCTTTCTGCCCAGCAGTAGAGGAGCAGAGCAGAAAAGGAAAAATAAAGGTGAAAAAAGGAGAAAAGTAAGCTTTGTCCTTCTGATCCCACTGTTGCAGGAAAAGAGATGCCAGGGGCTGGATATCCAGCCAGGGCACAGTAAACACAAACTCCTGAAAACAGTTTAGAGCTGATAAATATGGAACAATCACGTGCTGTTTAAGAAAATAAAAACCAAACGCGCCACTTACTAACTTGTGTGCCTTTCCCCCCAATACCGGGTGTGTTTTGTGCCATTTACCCAGAAATAATAATCCCAGGGCACAACTACGGATTTTCTTGCTCTGAACAACGCAGATTCCTTTTAAATTTATGTCCAGTGGAGGGTAGCTTTCTATTTCAGACAAAAAAAAAAAAAGATGAGATTTTTAAGTGAGCAGCAGCATATCAAAAAATGGCGAGTTCACAGGTTAATTAGACAGGCTGAGCTAATCACCTAAGAGCACTGCCAGAACAATCCCGGGGCGGGCAAGCGGCAGTGGCTGCGGCACGGGCTCTTCTCGAGAGCCAGCACAGTTTGGAGGCACTATTCCCAGCACACCCAGGAATGAAGAGGAGAGGGAGGAAAAAATAAAAGCAGGAACCGTCTTATTTAACTGTTTTTCTGTTGGCAAAATGATTTGTGCCACAGTATTTCCATAAGAAGTGGGACCATTATTCTCCTGTAGGAACACATTTGGTTTGAAAAGTATCACTGGACAGAACGTGGAAATCAAACCAGATGAATTATTCACAACCTCCGATCAGAAGCGATCATTATTTCTGATGTTCCAAACTGTGATTAGGATTCAGCGCTCAGATGTCATTTGCTCCCTGAATAGCACCAGCAACACCGGACTGCGTGACACGTATATATTACACACAAATCTTATAGATATAATTTCATACACACCTTCTCCCACCGGATCTTCGGCTTCATGTAACCATTAACAGATAGTAAAGACACGACATTAACGAACGTTCATTTTCATGGCGCTCATAAACGCCGTTAGCTTGACACACAGTGTCAACACTAATCATGGCCTAAAATTAACACCAAAATTGACTTCAACATTAATTGCGCTATTGATGTGAGCAGTAATACACACACTGATGCAGTCACAAATCGACTGCTGGCGGCAGCCGGAGCTGTTGACAACAGGCGCCGAGGGGAATGGGGAAGGATCCGACCCCAGGCTCCCTCCGGAAAGCACGAGGGACCCCGAACGGAGGGCAGGGAACGCAGCCGAGGGGGCAGAGCGTGCTCCTCAGCCTCTCTCCAGCAGGATCTGCAATTCCTGGAGAAGCAGAGCTGACAGAAAATCTGACGTACACCAGAACGGCGTATTGCTTGACACCATCTACGTCCGAGCCACGCCAGCTGTGCTGGTTCGTTCGATCTCTCTCACAACACGGACGATGCTGGAGCCCAGGTGCCTGATGCCATCCTTCATTTCACTTCTTTACACCCAAACTTGGAGCGTGAATGGGGGTCTTGAAATCTCTAAGTAGGACAACTGAACTTACAGACCCCTGACAACAATTTTGTCCTGTTCCCATCCTGCTGCATCTATACCATATGCGGGTTTTAGACGCAAGAAATTTATTACACAGAAAAGTTACAACGAGAAAGGAAATGCAACTGCTGCCACAGTCTCGCACTGGAAATGCTGAAGCAGAACAGGAGTGAAAGCGCATTTCTCCCCTGCGGTGCACACGTTTCGGCATCGCTAAACCAAGGAGCACGCGCTTTATTCTCCCTTCACAACCTCTGCCTGCTCTGCAGGTAAACCAGTGTCCGCAGCCCCCAGGATGCTGAACCCCACTGCCGCGTTGCCGTGGGCGAGGTGTGCTCCAGAAAGGGAACAGACACCCCCAGACACTGCTCTTGCCCTTTTGGCATTTCATCGTTTGTACGTGATGCCCGGAACGTCACATCTGAGACTCTGCACTTACACTGTCACCAAAAGCTGCAAAATGTTATCGTCAGCGTGAACCAGCCCCCAGGAGAAGGGCAGGATGCACGTGGCTTGCTGGAGGCAGTCGGACGTAACGCCGGGACGAGGGGGGAGTGCCAAAAGCCAGGATTCCTTCGTTCTCTTCTTGGCTCTGAGAAAGGCGTCGTTTAGCGACCAAAGCAGCGGTCGCAGGCGGCACAGCCAAGCACGCGTTGGCACGGTTCTTCCGAACAGCACGCGGCCAAGGGATGAGAGACGGGGAGAAACGGTTCCAGGATGAGACGCGGCAAAGGCTTGCTCAGAAAAGGCGCCGTGCAGTACAGTGGACCGATGGAGACGGGAATTCCTGCCGTCTCGGTTCCCTGCACTACGCCAAAGGGCACTCGATGGCCAGCCACAAGCAAACCAGCAGAAGGCTGGCTGCTGCTCGGGGAGCGGATGGAATCACAGAGCGCCGAAAGGGAACCTCAAAAATCCCCGATACAGACAGTGTAAAAGTAGTTTTACTGCACAGACATCTGTGCTGCAAGGCACAAAGCCTGCACGGTGTCTCCTGGGGACAGCAAAAGGCATAACGCCGAACCCAAACCTCATTCTCTGTTCAAGTTTCTGCTCCAAGCCCACAAAACCAGCTGTGGGGAACGCTGCCAGCTTCTCCACCACAACAAAAGTATTTTTGATGAAGCTTTCCCAACAAAACAATAAATACCTTCTCGCTAGGGAGGGTGTAAGCCTTGAAAACTTCAGCTGAAAGAGTTTGCACCTGGTGAAGTTACAGATGGATAAAGATATATTACAGAGAGCAACAAAACCCCTTATTAGGAGATTTCTTGTTGCAGGCGAGAACGTCCTTGTCCACAGGATCCATACACACGTGTTCAAACGTACACATCAAAACACAGAACAGAACGCTTTGCGTCACCGCTTATATTTCTGATCGGTAACACTTGTATTTGAGGATTTTAAAGCCCTTCAAGGAATTTGTGGCTCTTGAATAAGACAGGCAGCCACCGCTTTCAGCATCCTCCGAGAGCCTCACCTGGGACGTGTGGGGTTATTTCCTGCCTAAGAATTTAGTTTTTGTAAAACGTTAACAAATATCACAAGCACTTAGTAGGTGTGATTTAAATGTAAACATTTGATCAAGTCAGAAGCAGAGGAAAGGTAACAAAATTAAAATTCTGTATTTGTTTGTATGAAATTCAACAGTCACACCTGATTATATAAAATACAGAAATAAATAGGATGTACTTATAACCTTCCCAAAATTCATCTTTCAGAAAATTACAACAAATTCTGACTCAAAGGCATATTTCATAGGCTCATAAGCTCTGGTACTATACGGACAGCCTTTTCAAATCTTGAACTTCAGTATTGCTTACAGCATCTATGCACCTGTTCAAAGAGCATACACAACAGCACTGGCCACACTGATCTGCACGGATACGGACCCGTCAACCAGCCCAGGGTGCTACAGAGCACTCCTGCTCAGCTGTACCACCACTGCTCAGCCCAGGAGACGCTCTGCATGCACCGTGGCACGCATCCATCCCAGCCCTAACGGAGCTCAAAGCACACCCCACCAGCCCCGTCCTCCCGCACACACCTGCTGCTCTTTAAGACACATTAAAGGATATACGTGAGAAAAAAAATAATTAGTTATCAGTGATGCTAGGGGGACTTGATTTTAATTTCTCTCATATTCTACTTGTCACAAAACATTCCACCTTTTACTAGAAATAACACCTCCAGCCCGTGACAACAACACACTCTGTCCCGATCCCCACCCCATGTCTCACCGTGACCTCCGAGCATGCCATTGAGAGGGGCTAAAATTATTCTGCCAGAGGAGGATCACCTTCTGAAACCGCACCAGGAGTGTTTCAGACGAGGAGACGACACCGGCCCTGTGACACAGTCACCCAGCTTCCCTGTTATCTAAACCCATTCCTACTGCCGGAGACCCTTGGGGTCAGGATTGCTCCCACAGGCCACCAAGAAGAAGGGTTGGGAACACAAAGAGAAACAAGCGGTTCGCTGTAATCCCTGGAAAAACAGAGGTGGGGCTGGGGCGGGGGGAGAAGATGCACGGGTGCTTTCCCTCACCTTCACGTTAATTCCCCGACTTTGCCACCACCTGTTCTCTGCTTTTTCCCAAGTATTTCCATCCACCATAAGGAGATGTTTTAATACCCTGTGCCTGTCATAAACTGCAGGAACATGGGGTGACAAAGCAGAACATGCAGTTCGACTATTAAGCTCTGCTTGTATAAAATTCATTAGCTACACCTTCCAGCCCCGGGCAAGGCAGGGAGCTGCCGAAGCCGAGTTCCAGCAGCCCTGTGCCCGCGGTGCTGAGCCTCACCTGCCCAAACCTTCCCACGGCCAGGAGAAAGGCAGCCGCCAGCGCTCCAGCTAACACTGCGCTCAGGGGTTATTTCTCCTCCTCATGCTTCTGAGAAGGAAAAACTGTGACATCTAGTGCCAGCAGGGGAAATGACACATTTTAGCTGAAGGGCAACGCGGGGTGCTGCTGCAGGCGCTCCTTACTCTCACTTTCTCCTTGTCCTTGAAGATTAGTCGGGTCTTATCAGCGGATGGTGCAGCCCTGGAGCCCGGGGATCACGGTAAATCATAGTTAAAATACATAACGTGCTATGAAAAACCTCAGAATGCCCAGCTCAGGAAGGACAAGGAACATCTTGAGTTCTCCAAGGCGGAGGGAATTACCTTTGCACACTGAGATCTGAGCTCATATGCTAATCCCCAGAACAAAGCCCTCTGCAGCGGGCACTGAAGAAGTGTCAGCACTTGAAGGGTCGTGTCTTCAGCAGAGCTCCTGGGCGAGTTGCCACAGCCCCCTGAGCTCTAGCCCTCTACACCCGTCTGTGTTCACGGCATTTCTGCCTCTTCCCGAGGTTTCCCCATTTCAGCGCAGCCATGGAACTACAGGGCGAGAGCAGAGGCTGAGGTGACAGGCAGGACAGGGGGGAGCTGCCGGGGCAAAAGGCTCCCAGGGGACAGCCACCAGCTGGCCTCCCACGGTCAGAGCATCCTTCCAAACCCATTCCAGTCTCACACCTCTGCCCCTCGTGCCCAGGGAAGATCTTAGCCAGAAACACCAAAAGTTGTGCTACTAGAAAAAAAAGAAAAAAAAAAAGGCTTCTACTTTTTTTTTTTTAAGTAAATAATTAAATTAGCAGGAATGTTAGAAGTCTTCTGCTATAATCTCGATAAGTGTCCAGGCAGTGGCATGAACTTAAAATTTCCTTCTTAAAAGACATTTGAGAGTAAAATGTAGTTCTTTGCAACCTTCTGCCAGTGGATTTTTTTCCTTGCACCTATACAAACCCTGTACATTTCAATGGTCTCTGTCTTGAGAGTCAGACTGGAGACAGGCTGAGCACCCCCATGCTCACAGTTGTACATTAAACTATCCTCCATTTGTCCCAAAGTCTTTATTCAGTCTTTACTCAGGAGCACGGGAAGGGAGTGTTTGATTCTGCTGATAAATCCTGTCTTCTTCAGCTCCCTCCTATACCTGCTGCCTCTGAGAACTATTTACGAACTTCTCAACTTTGTCGTGCGGCACACTCACTCTTGTCCAGGGTCCCGGCTTGCTGCAGTCCTGCGGTGGCAGCCAGAGCTCGTCAGAACAGTCTCACACACGGGCAGAGGTGTCAAAGCAGCGGGGACACAGCGACTGGAGACCAGGACACAGCTCACAAGCTTAACATGAAGGGTCCCGAACAGAAAGCACCCAGCAGAAAGCTCCAGGCAACATCCAGGATCCTGTCTGCAGCCCAAGGAAACAGCAGATACGCTTCAGGACAAACCCTGGCGGCACCAAGCGGACACGAGGCTGGAAAAAGTCCCTGAACTAGGGATGTCCACTGTGCTGCGAGAGCAGGCGGCTGGGCCAGCAGCACCGCACGCTCCCCGCTGGCCGTGGCCAGACACGGGATCCTCCGCTCAGAGGAGCGAGCGCTGCCTAGGAATAAACACCAAGGTGTATTTGCACGGTCCGTTAAGTCCCTGGCTTCTTTGTCGAGACTCCTAGCAAAGAGATAATTACTGCCAAACGAGGTGGTGGGCTACGGGAAGTGGTCGCAAGCTAAGCGGAGAAAAAGCTCTTGTATTGAAAAAGTTCTTGAGAATTCCCATTTCACAGATTTTCCTAAAAAAAGACACGTTAGGCCAGAACGCTGTTTACAAACTCCACGAGGCCAGGAGAACCCCAGCCTGGAGCTGCCGCTCTGCCCGTGTTAGAGCCGGGATTACAGCTTCGGTTGCCGACATCCAGCTGAACGCACTGACCACAAACCTCCGGGATTTTATGCTGGTTTCTCGATTTTCCCCGCTAGCTAAAACAATTAGGGCAGTCAGCTCCACAGAATGCTTTAAGAGGAAGAGTGTCTTGACCCCTTTCCACACAGAGAAGATGTAATTGTCCATGTGGTGTAGCACAGCCCCGAGAGCAAAGACGAGCCGGAGCCCCACCTCAGAGCAGCCGATAGCGCGACGGTAAGGGACTTGCAACGGGGGAACAGCTGTGTGCATCTCTGATCTAAAAGGAGTAGAACAGGAACCTAACTGAACTGAACAGCAGCTCTATCTACTGCCATCAGGAGTTTTCAACAGAAATTTCATCTTTAGTAAAAAACACACGATGTAGAATCTATCAAGAGACTTTGGATTCAGAAAATCAGCAACTTTTGCTGGAAAGAAAAGAAAAAAAAAATCCTATTTCCTTGGAAAGTTCCTACCAAGCACGCCCACCTGGCAGCTCAGTGGGGTCCGAACTGGCACCAGCTCACGCCTCTGGATCTCTCGGGCACAGGCTGTCACGGGTTCTTAACCAGAACTGGAGGGATGCTGTGTAACAATATCCAGCACCGAGCAACTGCAAATTCAAAGACTCTTAAAAGATATTTGTCTAACTCACAACACCCCAAAGCAGTACCATCGTACCAGGATACGAACAAACTGAAGCAGTGAGAACTGTGACCACGACCACCAAGCAAAGCTGGGGAACCTCGGCCTCCCCACTGTACTCTAGAGATCAGCTCCCCTGCCCGGTGATTTGCAGTGTATATGGGCTTCTGGCACTTTCAGGTCAAATACACGTATCTGAGGCCAAAACTCTTCCTTAACACATTCAGACGAGTTTCGGGAGCCAGGGAAATGTGCCCTATTTTGAGAACAGCTCACTGCTGTATCATAGAACCAATTAATATCTTCTCCTGCTCCTTGTGGCACGTCTCCTCTTCCTACGCAACACTACCAGCCACTGCCACGGAGATGGATTACCCCAAGGATCTCTGCTTCCTGGCAGATAAGATGCTGTATTTCTCTGCCCAGATGCTATGCGGACTGATTCTCAAAAAAAGCAGAATGGATCCACTCACAGCCTTAACAAAGGAAAGGCTTACGCTCTGAATTTATCATCTAGCATCCTGTCTCTTCCTTCCCCACCCCTGCAGCCATCTTCTTCGGAAAGAGAAACTTGAGCACGCGTTTGTGAAAATCTGTTTCATCAGCTGAACGGAATTAAACCATAAAAGCCTCAAGTCAGCTCAAGCAGATAAAGAAAGTGCAACACAGGGGAACGCATCTGCTCGGCAGCTCATCGCCTCCTGAATGTCACCTGTCCCTCAGGCTGCTGCCAGAACCTCTTCGTGGGACTGACCGCTCTCACCTGGGAACGAACGCTTTGTGTGCGGTGGCTGCTGCCAACAGAATTCAATAGCGGAGCCTCCAGCCGCACGCGGTCCTACAGTCTACCAAGGGTTAAAAAAACTCCTAATTTTTTTTTTTTTGGTGGTCTTTGGGTACAGAATCTCTTATAATAAGACTATTTGTATTCATACTGGCAGAGTAAACACTACACGTTCATGCCCAGGCAGCTCTGCGCCTGTAATTTCAGCAAGAACAGAGCCGCGTCCCTGAGGGACGTCGCTATTTCCCCAGCCACCATCCACTCAAACGCTGAATGAGAGCAGAGAAAGAGAGAAAGATGATGGCATAAGCCTCCACAGCAGCACAGCCTCAGCTCTCCCTAAGAATGCAGGGAATAACTAGTGCAATTAAACCCGAAATGAACCAAAACATTTCTCCTACAGGCCAGCAAAAGACGAGGACGCAGTGCCCCCACAGCCACCACTTACCAATGAGGTTCGGTGTGAAAGCATCACATCCAAAACCTTCCCCGGACAAGACACGCGCAGTACGTGTGATGAAAACCCTCCCTTGCTCCCATCACTATAACCAACGTTTCTGAACAGAGCTTTTGCAAATCTGAAGTTACGTGTCTAGCAAAAGGTGCTAGTTCAATGACAAGAAAAAATTAATTATGCCACCACTAGAACTGTTCAGATTTAAATTACTGTAGGAACGTGCGCTTACTGAACCCCACCCAGTGAAGGCAAAACAACCCCAACCTTTCACTAGCTGGGTCTATTCTCCTGGCATTTCAACGCTCCAATCCTTGGCTTGCTGATACCATGACACACCAGCAAAAGCCCAGCACAACCCAACAGGTCCTTCTGCCTGAGCCGAAGGAGTCGCCGGATGATGCGGGCAGCGTTAGCAGGGTGTGAGTCTCAAGTACATCACTCACTAGAGGGGGATGTTGCTCGCACCTTGCCAGCATGCTGCACAAACACCGCACGGTGAGTACTGAAATGGGAAGCGTAACACTGGTTTTTCTGTTTTTTAAGCAAATGAAAACATTTCTATTTAGCCTTGTAAAACACATTTTGCTCAAATACAAACCCCAGTTACCGGGAATAGCTGAATGAGCACTTGTTAATTATGGAAGGAAAAACAGCACGGGCCCAGGTTTGAAATGGAATCATCATTTACTACGGAGGTTAAAATACCCATTGTATGGAAGATATTAATTTTTAATGAAACAAAAATCTCATTTTCAAGAGAGAGATTTCATCTGTGAAAGACTGAATGAACAGATTTTGTGCCTGGCTGGTAAAGTTTCATTACAATTGTCAAACCTAGTCCAAAACACAATGTACTGCAGCACATGGATGGAAAAGTAGCGTTAAAGAAAGAGCAACTTGCCTCATTTCCTCCTGGCAGCCTGTTCATGTGCACGAGCTGGCCCTGATCATCCAACACCAACTCGGTGTACGTCAGCATGTCAGAAGGCAGCGGCGGTGTCGGCAGGAACGCGTGTTCATTCATAGACTCCCAGAGTTTAATCAAAGACTAGAAGAGGAAAAGATAAATTCTTGTTAAGACCGTCATCAGCAAATATTTTTATTCAATCCACTGTGACAATATTCAAGACAGAACACTCTGAAATATCCCTCCTCCCAATCTGACTGGCAATACTCAGCGGCTCTCGCTTCGGAGCTTTAACTATGAAGCACAGCTTCACTCGAAGCAGCAGAATTCAAATCCTGTGACCCAGGAGAGAACCCAGCAAACCAGATACCAGACCAATTGTGCAGCTCATTAACACACCTAACGATGCAGGAGTCCTCTCCCAGGAACTATCACCCCCGCACTGCCCAACGCTCTCAGAAGGCTGGATAACAGGCCGGGAGAACAAAGAAACAAACAAGGAACAGAAGATGGTTTACACTTGAGCTTCTACTGTTTGACTCATCAATGGACCTACAGCATCCTGATTTCTTTCCAAGGAGACTCAGTTCATGGCTGTACAGACCCTGGGGGACCACCGTTAGCCACTCCAGCCTTCTTTTCCCTGACAAGCAAGGATGGCAATGGCTAGAAGTTGCTTTGCAGGTACAAAAGTTTAGAACAACCCACCAGGCGTTAAGAACACTTACCTGTCGAAACATCTCAGGAATGTCATAGACATAGGACGTCCCTAAAGACTGGGCCTGGAACCTCTTGGACTGAAGCAGGTCCTTGGTCACGTACGGGGTGTTGATCAGCATCCCGTGAAGCGGTCCCTGTTTATCCCCGTACGCCTGGAACATGATCTGCAGCACAAAACACAGCACTTACTGCCTAATCCACTGCTTCCACACACCTCATCCAGATTTTACCAAAAATCACCAGGCTACTGCAGACTGATCCGGCTTGTTGCTGTTCTCTACAAACACGTTAGTACCCACACACCCTGTAACTCTGCGCTTCATCACGCGTTACGACCCTTCGGAGACAGCGCTGGACCATTACTGCGCGGATCCGAGTGTCGCTGACTTATATCACAGCAGGAAGCAGCGTGAACAGAGCCGGATCCCCACAGAACAGCGCCTGTGACTTAGAGGCCTTCACATCCACCAGTATTTCCCCTGACACCGTATCTGTGCCGATGGATTGCGATAGCTGGGAGCAGAGAGGAGAAATCTGTTATTTATGGAGTCGAACGGGCGCTATCCGTATCTCCACTGACTGATCACGGAAGCTAGGTCAAGACTTGCGTATGTCATTCGGCTTGAAGTTTTGATATTGTAAGTTTAAAAGATTTTCCCAGAGTAGCACATGAATTATCAGCTGCCATGCTTCACGGCACTATATATTCCACTCAGCCGGGACTCCGAAGGAAATCTATTCCAACTAAGAAACACGAGGAGCAACACTGCACAAACGCCTGACGAGCGACACGACCAGGCTGGTTCTAACAGAACGGTGATCAGATCTGGAGTTACAAACCGCAGAGCTTTTCCTAATTGAAGGTGATTTAATGTCAAATTAGAAAATCAAGTCTTGGAAAAGTTACTAAAAGCTGTATGCGCGCTAGCTCTGAAAACATAAAGCTCATCAGAGACGGAGTTTAAGAGGAAAGGTGACCTTCACGAGTGACTAAAAGACTCAAGCGTTAAGCTCAGCTACTGGAGATTATTAAAATGTCCTTTTCTTTCCTCCTCTCCACCCAAAGGCAGAAATGAAGTAAAGCACACAGACGCTATCTGCTCTCGATCTCCAGAGCTGGACGGACTGTACGGCCAGGCAGCTCGCTGGAAAAATTTAAATGGAGAAGAGGAGAAAAGGTGACTCAGCACTTTGAGTCCAACGTTAACAGCGCCCAAATGATTTATTCTGCTGCTATTACTGCATGGCAGAGAGATTATTACAGAGGGAAGATGTAAACATTTCTGTATTTAAAGATCTTTTATGCATCCTATGCTCCATGTATTCCAGTTAACCGCACTATTCCTGGGCCGTGAAAAGCAGAAAAACCAGAATAGCCACGACCATTACAAAAGAGCCCATTATGGTTCATAAAAATGATATAAAAGCACCTTCAATAATTTTATATCATCCTACCCAGGTCATTCCTTGCACCTCTGGAATTTAAAAGACAAGTTCACAGATTGTCTCCATCCACTTAGGGAAACGTACAATTAATAATATGTTTTCTTATGACCCACAGGAGGAGCACCAACAGCGATTACTTTTCTGTTACGTTTTTGAGCACTCTGCCACAGAGGCAAACAGATGTACAAACGGCCGGAGGTACGTGCAAATCAATTAGAAAATATGAACCTTGGCATAATTGCTTACATTTTGCACACCTACGCCCAACACAAGACTATCTTACGATGATACATTCTTCTTCCTTTGGCAATGTCGAATGGCAATTTTACGTTACGTGAAAACACCACAAACCACAGAAGAGCTTCAGGAGGTGTAACGTGTGCCCCCAGATAATTTGCTCATCAAACCAGAGCCCCATGGACCCGTACCTGTCCTGTTCGGGAGTCTGTCACTTCTTTGTACAGGCTGATGTCCAAGTAGTAGCCCGACTCGTTGGTCAGGAAGAGACGAATGGGAATTGCCTTCCCAGTCGGTGTCAAACGAATGTTGATCTTCAGCTCGGCTTGGAGGACGCGGAGCTTCCACAGGCGACTCCCGTAGCGCATCACCATGCTCCGCACAGATTCTTCGATCTTAAAAGAGACAAGAAGAATTTCCTTCACCTTTCCGGACACACGCACCGCTTTGTCACCCCTCCACCCTGCTGCTGTGGGGCCCTGCTCAAAGGGGCTCCCAGTATGCAGCGGGAACATCACAGAAGAGGAGAGATGGAAGCACCAAACAGCAGCACACGCCCAGCGCTACGATGGGACCTCGGTGGCATGTCCATCTCCTCCTAGGCACGAACAGAACTCAGCCTGGGGACTACGGAGGGCGCGGGACAGCACTGGATTCCCATTCACAGCATGCCCGCTGTTTCCCCTCCATCCACCTCTCCTGCTGCAGGCATAGCTCACAGCTAAGAACTGAAAACGCAGGAAAGCGCAATCCCTGACAAACAGTTCTGCAGCGCGTATATGCACAATAATCATGTTTCACCGCGCACGCCGCACGGCGCTTTAAATCAACAAAGCAATTACTACGTGGAGCTTGGCCTTCTGGTGTTCTATTAAACTTTATAATATATTATCATTGGCAAATAGCGCCTATTAAAAGAAGGCAATTTATAGTCTGTTTTTAATATTCTTTCAAAAAATAAAGTCTTTTCCACAGCAGCTCAGGGGAAAGTCACGGTACACATCTGAGGACAGACTAACTTCCAGCGGCTGCACATCCCAGCTGCTGCTTCTGAACTTCCTGGGAAGGAAAGATTTTGGATGTGCTGAGAGATGATTTAGTCAAAAGCGATTTAAGCCACCAATTTTTAATCACGATTTAAAAGTCAGCAAGCAAGAGCGAGTTATTTTGATAACCAATTCATCTTTTTAAACTTTCAGTTATTCTCATAAGGAAAGGTCAGCTCTCATCTTTCCGTAACCATGAACAGAATGTTGATTTCCAACTAAATGCAGCCTTTAGAGTTTATTTGGGACTTTCTTTGTGGTGGTTCTGCTAACCAGAAACATGCTTTATGCCCAAACACTTTCATTTCTGCATCTACAAAGCTTAATGTTCATTTATTTATAACGTTGATCTCTGGTTTTGTATCAGAGAATGACAAGAGGGCTCTTCTTTTTGTAGCTGAATTTACAAATTCTTCTTAAGTTCACAATTTGTCTCATTTTATTTGGATAGAATCTGGACACTTGTAACAAAGAGAAGAGCATTTAAAGCTATTTCCTTATTAGAACTGTTTGTCTCAAGCACACAATGAAAAAATTAGTTTCAAATACAAAACATTAAACTGTTCCTTGGTTTACACAGAGGATGTGAGCTGCACACCCCGAAGGACAGCGTTACTTCGCTAAATACTTGAGTTCTGCCCAAGAAAAAAAAACAGTTCAGATCTAGCAAAGAGATCATACCTTAGACGGGTCCATGATGACAGTAGGCACGAAGTTTAAGAAGATGTGATTGCAGTCAGTGCGCACGTTGGTGTTATTAAACGCCACCTCCAGCTCATCCATGGCTTCCAACAGCAATCGCTCCCCCTCGTTCTGCAGATACTCAAAGGACGCTTCCTGCCAGATAGTCACCAAATCATTTACTTTCTACTCAAAAACCACAGCCCAAGAATACAGCGCTTGAAAAACTGCAGAAGGACTTCACAGAGGAAACAGGTTACATTAGTTTGAGCAGGATGTGCAACCCCGACAAGAGACCTTGCAGAGGTGGCAAAGCTCACCTTGGTAACCAGATCGGAATGCCTTATGATAGCCCTCACGAAGAACCTGTAGTCTGTCACCTCTGTTCCCACTTCAACTTTGGCCGCTCCCAGGTAGAGATGCATTTTGTGATTGGCGCAGGGAATGGCGGTGAGATCGAAGTTGCGCATGCGGTTCAACTCCAGCTGAAAAGCCAGAGCTGGCTCCAGATGACGGTAGATCCTGTCTTCCTCAAACTGGAGGCAAACGGCATCATACCAGCGGGAAAGGGAGTAGAGAGGAGGGTGGGTTACGGAGCTGAAACACTGAGGATGGGAAGAACGCTTAGAGAAGATCACTGAGAATATACAACTTACCTTATCCCGGGCACGGAACGTGAAGAACTTTGGAAATTCCCTCTGTTAAAATAAAACCAATGATGTTAGACCTCCAAAAGTCAGCCACCCAGAGAGTGCTCACAGACCTGGAGCAGCACCCCAGCAGAGGAGAGGCCAGCGGGTACAAGCTACTTTTCCAGCATCACAAAGGGAGGTGGAAAATGAAGTTTCCCTCAACAAGGCAGCAGAGAGAGTTTAAACCTGCTGATGGAATACATGCTACTTGATTGGCGTTTGATTATTACTGCCAATTAGCAACAGACAATAACATGGGACTGTCCAGACATGGTAGTGGGAACGTCTTCTAGTTCTACGATTACTGTGATTCCTGCAGGAATGTTTGGGAGTCACACAGGATATTAACACCCCATGTACCCAAAGCGATGGTCTGTATTCTACAGCTCTCTTCATGCTATTACTGCTAGAAATACTCCCTTCCCAAGGAAAATTATGAATTGTAATAAAGTAACTTCATCCATCCTCATGTATTTAATAGTACTCTACAAAAATCCCCCAAACATGATTAGGTTTCTCTGTTATTTTATTGCACAAAAAAAATCCTAGCAAGTTGTAAGAGCTTTATGTTTTTGTGGCATGTATCTCAGAAGAAGAGAGACTAGACAGCATCCTTCTACCTACCCCTCCAGTCCCACCCAAAGCCAGCCAGCTCTCTGGATTACACTTTCATTACAAAGCACAAGGCTGCGGCGAGCAACACAGCTTTTATGGCAAGAAGTCATCTTCTAGCTGGTCACCACCTTCACCTCCTACAAAAACAGTCCCCAGCAGTTCACCTGATGACTCTCAACAGAACGAAATAACTCGTGTTTGCCTGGAGCGTGTCTTACAGGAAATCCTGCCTGAAAATTCAGGCACTGGGCACGTCAGGTGAGCCCGTAAGTATCAGCTACACTCTAAGGAAACAACCACTTCCACGTTTCCTCACTTCTCTTCCAAATCCCTCCTACCTGTCCTCTGCACGCCGCCAATTTCTCCTACCACCATCCACGCTCGTTCTATCGCTAATGTAATTGCTTCCAAGGCATCTGACTAGTGCTGTGGGCAAATAATTAGATGTGCATACACACAAAAAATTTCAGTGCTCTGGAACCAAAATCCAAAAGAGTGCTCCATTTCCTGAGCAGAAGAATTATACCCCTGCTGTGTTCTAATCAACCAACCATCATCAAGACAATCAAAATAATTTGCCTAAATTAGCCAATCAAGACACCCTGCAAACTGCAGAATGCGAAAAGCTACAACAGAAATCATCATAGTTGATTATTATACTAATAATCACGTTAAAAACCTAATGAGATGAGGAAATTGGAAGCTTGCTGGAGCAACTCTCTATTACCTCAACATGCTGGGAACTAATTATATAGACTGTAATTAAAACAAAAACAAACCCAAGCCCAGGCCCTGGCTAAGTTAATAGTTGGTCCAGTAACAAACAGAATAGACCAGGAGACAGTAATAAAGACTGACACTCACAGACGCTCCCAGAGGTACGCTACAAACTTTGCAAACAGATGACACCAGGCTGCCTCCTCTGCGCGGGAACCAGGAGCATCCCAACGCTGCATCGCTCTACACGGCAGCTCAGGGCAAACGGCTTGCTCTTTGCCTCCTTTCCGACCGCTGACACGTGCTACAGTGCTTATGCACAGCCCGGTATTTTTCACTCCCCAGGTATCAATTCCGTTCTCTAAACCTCTTTTTTTACATCTAAAGCCTGGACTTTCTTGCTTAAGGTCCCAACACCTCTCCAGAGAGCCCAGTTTCCTGCAGCAGCCGTTGATGGATACGTGTCTGTCCCTGTTCCGTGGGCGACTCCCAGGTGGTGACACCCTCATCCGTTCCATTACTTTTTTTGTCAATTTGCAAACCAGCTTTCCTTTTGTAAAGCTTGCTAAGCCAGATGTGTTGAGCACAGAATGAATTTTTTGCACTTTCAAGACTCCTAATAACTTCTAGAGTCATAAAGTAGATAGAGAAGAGATAAAAATCTGGTTTATGCTTTCCTAAGAAACACAAAAACGTAATTGTATAATTACACTTTAGAATACAAAACAACACTGACACGAACAAGATCTTTATCAACGTGGCCGTCAAGAGCTCAGCCAGGTAGGAGGAGACCCTTCAGTACGTGAATGACCCACTGAACACAAAAGGCCCCGTCCTCAAGGGGGAACGTCACCCTGTTCTGCCCCTTTGTACTTACATGGAATCTCTGATCCACCTCATAGTTGACCTGTTTCCTGAAGTCCTTACAAACGGAACGTACAAACACAGGAAGACAAGGGGAAAAAAGCAGAAGAAAGCTAGCAATTAGGATGAGAATCAAAACTTAATTAATTCAAGAATACAAGAGGTGCCAAGATTGTTTACAATTGGAAATTAGTTTTCTTAAGCGAATTCATCAGAAGCATCTCAAATATTAGAGAACAGTGAAGAGAGAACTAAATATAGTTAACACAGCATTTAACTGGTGAAAAAACCACATCAAATGTCAATGCCATCATGAGCTAGAAACCAGAGTTCGGAGCAGCATGAGAGACACCAAATACCTTTTGTGCTACCAGGAAAGTCAGCCTCCGAATCCCATGTTCGATCAGGACTGATTTCTGTAAAAAGGCAAGGATGGAAGCAGGTGACTGGATGAGCAGAGAAAGAAAACAACAAAAACATGCCAAAGTCTTCTATGAACTGAAAAAGTTCCTACAGATCCTCCTGCATCTACGCTGCAAGTTCCTAGTCCGCTTCGGTACACCCACAGCTGACATTTCTCCTCTGGTGATTGTCTAGCAGCACACGTAAGCAAGTATTAAAATGAAATCTGAAGAGGTACGTAACCAAATCACAGGAACATACAGTGTTCCAGCTGAGCCCTGCTAACATATAAAGCAGAATCCGCAAATCTTGCAGCAAATATTCCCGTTCATCTGCCAAAGGAAGTTTATCTTTTTGGCAAAGACTACCTGCTGGAGGGAGCACAGCACAGACGGGGTAAGGCCACGGAAAATGATGGAAAATGAGTTTTAAAGGAACTGGCCCAAGGCAGCATGGAGCACACACTTGATTTTGGCACAGTAAGCACAGCTGTGGACAGTTGTGTCGCTATTTCGAAGGTGGTAAGTGATAGCTGTTGGGTTTTTTTAAATAGACAGAGAATATCCATTCTGGTTGCTTCTTCATCAAATCCCACTAAACCACATTTCAAGTGAGTGCTGCCGTCAGTATTTGCCACACCACTGATCTTCTGAAGTGGTAAGATCTCATAATTCTGCTCCTCCTTCTAAAACTTCTTCCTTTTTCCAATTTAAAAGCAAAGAGGGGGAAAAAAAAAAAAAAAAAGGAAGAACAAAAAAGATGCCAGAACTCAGCTAGACCGGGAACAAAAGCACCCCTCTCGGCACAGACCGAAATGTTTTACTAAGGTTAAGCCCTTTGAAAATGAGCATCAGTGACTATATTCATGGCAAGAGGAAGAAAATAACTTTAATAATGCCATGATTTAAAAAGCAAAAATTGTTATTGCTTTCAAAATTCCACAAGTGGCAGACAATAACAGCATAGCAACAGGATTCTGATTACATGGTAATAATGTGGGTCTCACAGCAAGGCCACAGCTATTACGGAGCGATTAGCCATCAGCACCTGGAGAAACTCCATTTACACTGACTGCCTCAATCTCCTCCACAAGTCATTTACAAGTATATGATCCTAATTTCTATTAAAAAAACCACACACAACACGCTGGGACTAGAAGATTATTTGGACAATTTGGATCAACCTATTTGATAGTTTAATGTGTTTTGGAATTCTTTTCTTTATTTCTTTCCTTTTATCCCCTCCCATAAAACGCCTGGAGCATGATCAAGCAGATGAAAAGCAGAACTAGTTTTAATTTTTGTATTTGATCATTTCCTTTGCTTAAAGAGACAGGCGGCTGCTGAAGTCGCGCGGGTCCCAGCCCCACTTTGGAACCCCTCATTTCTGTGGAATGTGTTCCCACCCCCACGCTGGGAAAGGAAGTTAGAAGAAGGCTCGGTCCTCCCGTAGTCGCTGCAGGTGCACGGCTACCGCAGGGGCCCGGTGCCCGAGGGGCTGTTCGCATCCACGGGCCAGTCCAGTGTTCTTCATACCAACCAGAAAAGCAGGCAGGCGGGCACCAGAGGCTGGGGCGGACACGAGGAGGCTATCCCCAACTCATGCTGTGTCGGGTGACCACAGGACTAACACTGGCCATCTCAAGGTATCCCACTCTTACGAGAACAGAACACACCAAATCCGTGCCACCCAGAGCTAGAAATACATCCTAGTGGATGCTCCCGCCCGCCAACAACAAGGACAACAAATTTTAATTGCGTTTAGACTATTGTGACACAGAAAATACAGGTGGTTTAAACGTCTCTTCCCACGCCTCCGTTACCCATAGAACACCCTGACCACCAGGGAGAGGACGCAGCAGGTTATTTCAGAGCATCTGGAGCTGGACGCTGAAGATGGACCTGATGCATTTAAAACCCTAAAGATCCTCTACCCTCCCAAAAATTAAAGGGAACAGTCCTGACCTCATGGATTAGAATGCACTGCAAGGAGAAACAATGAGAAAGGCGCAGCTACATCCAGCCAAAGAAGCGGTGAGGTTTCAGATGGGATACATTAAGGATGTGTATGTTGCATTTATTCATTTCAAAACAAACCAAAAACTGAGGAACATTCTGACTTTTCCCAAAGCAGACAGACCTCTCCTGCACAGTCACACAGCTCCAGAGAGAGAATCAAGGGAACTCACCTTGCTTTGCGTGAACTCTCTGAACATGGCTGCCAGCCCATCGTCATCAACGTCACTGTCTGTTTTAATAGCAACGTTAAGAATGTGAATGGGCTCCTCGCGGGCAGTCTGCAATTTAAAGAAAATATTCCCCATAAATAAATAGTTAACAACACCTTGGAGTTCTCAAAAGCAGCTCCCTGAACGCAACTGTAAAATACAGATGCCCTTGGGAAAAACGACCTCAGCAGAGCACGCTGCAAACCAAGGAAAATCGTGAGGGAGACCCTTGAAATTTACAATTTCACAGAAGTAAGAGTTAATGTCCACAAACAGTGAAACAGGAGCTCCATTTGGAGAATCCAGTTCCACCAGTCACATCCGACTTGGCTAACTCCAGCGTGCTTCGTTTGGATGCAGAGAGAACGCAGGGCCGGGTCCTCTCTTTACAAGATGCACAGGCAGGACAGGAGGGACTTTGGCATCAAGAGAGGAAACGACATGAAGCAAATTCCAAGTGCAGGAACACAACAAGGTGTGCTCTCCTATCTACAACTAGGTGAAATAATGTGGAAGCACCAACCACATATGAGAGCTCTGAGAGACGACAAATTTAGCATTTAAGAGTCTGCGGTTAACTGCAAAGCAGTGTGAGCAGGAAATTATCCTTGGGAGGTGAGGGGGAGGGAAAGAGATTGGAGGACGTTAAGGTTGATGGTCATATTCTGGAACAAGGCTCAATGGCTCAGCTTAAAACCAAGCCCTACTCTGGACAGAGTGCATTCCAGCAGAGCTTCCTGCTGCTGGGGCCAGGACAGCAGCCACCTGTGTCCCCAGGGAAATTCACCTTCTGTCACCAGGGATTATAAACCACCTGCTTCCTCTGCAGCTGTTCCCCACATCCGGGCGAGAACTGAGTGGTTCCTCTTACCTTTTCCTCCTAAAAACAGTTCTAGGAGGTAGGACAGAGGGAGGAATCGAAATGCAATGTGAGAGGGCAGGGTGTAAGAGAAAATAAGGCAAGTCAGGCTTCAGTTAAACGCAGCTGAATATGCCGTTCAGAACCCCAGTGCACAGAGAAGGTCTGGAAATGTAATCACGGGTCTGAACTCTCGGTTACGCTGCTGGGGATCCAGTAAATCTGCTGATGTTAAAAGCTACAAACTGAATTTACATGGAGAGTAGGAGACCTAGGTGCAGTTTTAGTACAGAGTTAGAAAACGGCCACCTACTTCGAATGACCTGCTGTGGAACAAACAAACACACACACACACACACACACACAGCTCCCAACTCCTGCTTCCGGCACATGAACTAGTGAGAAGTATCTAGACTGCAGTCACCGCGGCGTTCTGCACACCTTCTGCCTCCAACCCGAGAGCAATCTCAGGAGAAAAAAACCTGCTGTACCTTGTCTTCATCGTACAAGGAGGCATGGCCAGCTTCGGGGAAGGTTGGGCTCTGGGGAGGAGAGTCGCAGAAGCAGCCCATCACTTCATCAAAGATTCTGAAACACACCAGAGGAGGATTCGTCATCAGCACACTGCTGCGAGCCCACGGAAGGCACACAGCACCAACAGCCACAAAGCCTGCTGCCAGGGAGGGCAGGGGGAGAAAAGGACTCCTTCCCTGTGCAGGATCTTCTAACAATTATCAGAGATCTCGGGCTGCAGGCCCTCATGACTGCTGTGGGCTCTGCTGGGGGTTTTTTGCCAACCCCTCGAAGGTTGAAAGCATAAAGGACACATCCTCCCGCGTATATACGCGTGAACGAGAGCGTTAGAAGAAATCAGCATATTTGCAAGCCACCTCCAATCAGCAGAAATTCAAGATGCTGATCCTTCTGGCTGCAAACTGCTCCTACAGCAGTCTGAAACTTTCCGTTAGCTCAAGGAGACGGACGAGGGGATCCAAACAAACTTCCACCTGAAACTCCAGAAACTTAGCAAACAAGCTCAGGACTGGCTCAAACCTGACTCTAGACAAGGCAAAACTTTTGTCCAGCTCCATTTGGGCCTGCTTAGGAAGCTGGCAACACAAACAATGGTCACCCTTCCCCACATACCTGACAAAATCTTCAAACGTGCGGAAGGAGACCATTCCACCCATCCGCTGGCACGGCGGAGTGAACGAATTGTCCAGCAGCACATCACTCACGCTAGCTACGTGGACCATCCCGTAGTGATTGAGGTTGGAAGAGAAGGACATTCTAAACGGCAATTCAACAAGATCACGGTTAGTAGGGACACAGGAGAGAACATCACTGGAGAAAGACTTGTGCGTGTGCTTTGGCCACCGAAAGCGTGGCTGTTTATCCAACACAACCGGTGCGTTTGTTAGATTCTCCAGCACGCCAGACCTGCTGGGCTGTCTTCTCCAAAGTCCCTGCAACGCGGGCATGCCCCGGGTGCCGTTAGTGCCCTTACCTGGACGTTGTCCCGGTGTACAGGAAGGGTTAAAAGAGTTAGGAAATAATGTTATAACCCTTTAAAACAAGTATTTCTTAAGGAGTTTCTCCAGATGACAGCTGAATTATGACTATGCAAAGCTGAATGTACTTTTCCTCCTGCATGTATGTTTTGTTTAACAGGTGGAATACCAAGATAAACAGCAATAATTCTAAGCTCTGACACTTTTAACGATTCAGTAAATTTTTACTAATTAAGTTGGAGTGTACCAAACTATATTACCTTATTGCTTCCACAATTTTTCTGGTCATTCCATAATTTATGCTCCTCAAATGCAGTGTGGTACAGTGACCTCTCTCAAATCCTACACTGGAAAGGGGGGTTTCTACAGTCTTACACCAGTATTCCTACCCCAAATAAAGTCCTATTTCAGTGCCTTCCACTATGACTGCTGTCCAAACTAATGTGCTCCTCCATCTCATTTAATCCATACTTTAAAAACATTGCAGCTCCTCCCACTCATTTATTTTCCTCCGTTTTGAGGGCTAAAAGGTGGCAGCTGCTAAATACAAGCAGTTGGCCACAGAACACATCTGCCTCAAGGAGCAAGGAACCAGAGTTCCAGCCACTCACACTCACGCCCCATGTTCGCTGCTCAAGCAGAGATACGCTGCAGTACGTACATGCCGGTACAGGACCAACTCCTCGTTTAAGTCAGGAGGACTGGAACAGCTTTACACAAGCTTGGAGGAAGGCACTGAGTAAGAGACTTTTGTTTAACGCAGGAGCACCACTCGCTGAAGGTCAGCATTCCCTCCTGGCAGAGGCAAGACCCTGGATATATCAAAGTATCACTAAGTTCTGGTGCAGTTCCCTGCCATGGCAGCACACACCAGCTGTGAAATGGTTTGTGCTGGTTTGGGGGCTGAGCTGTTACTAGCACTAGTAGTATTACTACCATGTTTTTTTAAAGACCCGCAATGTCAGGACTAGCGGAGGAAGTTTCTCACGCAGGGAACAAAAAGCTAACTAGACATCCCTTCCCTAGCTACTAGAATTGGCTTTTGCCTTCCCCGCAATAATTATTTCTAATTTCCGAACTGTGCTACAGAGTCATCTTAATTCACTTGAGGGACCTATTTCAAAAGCTCCCTGCAACATGGTGAGACCTTCAAGCTGGCTCTGAAGAGCCAGAAACGCCGAGCTGGCAGACGGCAGCGCTCTGCGACACAGCAACAGCGCACCCTCGCCTGCTCCGCTCTCCCTGGGGCTCGGGAAGACATGAGCCACGTTGAGTTCCTGTCCTCCCCAACTGGTGTCACAACAGGAGGCAGAAGACAATGGGGAAAAAAAAAAATAATCAGGGAGCTGATTCAGCACAGCACACGCTTGACTTACAAGTCGTAAAGTCGAAAAGATGCTCAACTGCCACACTGGCTGAGGCGCCAGCGGCACCGCAGGGGCTCAGCCGTGGGGCCACCGCCCTGCTGCCAGCCACGCCACCAGGACCAAACCGGGGGCTGCCCCACTGCTGCTCACCAGCTTTACCAGAATTTCCTTCTTTCCACGTACAGAAAACCATTGTGATATGGTCCTAAGCATACGGTTAACAAGTCTAAAGTATCATCAGTTTGATTAATAGCTCTCCACGTTTAAAGTCTGCTTCCCGAATTTATCTCTGATTAAAAGCCATGAGATTTGAGCCCATTTTTACTATTTTTTCGCTAAATACGCTTGTAAGCAATAACAAATAACAGGTATTCATATTTTGAAAGAGAGAAATTTTTCAGGACATGCCTTGGTGTACATTTCTTACAACTAATACAAAAAATAGCACAGAACAGTAACTAAACAAAAAGACAGCAGACGTTTCTCATGTATTATTTAAAACAAGAAATACTCTTCAACAAGACATGGGAGGAAAAATTAACATCCAAAACACAACAAAACATGCTGTCAGCTGTTTGAGATGTAGACTCATCTATGGTGTGAGGGAGGTGAGACAGCCTCGACAAATTCTAAGCTAGTGGTAAGAAACCAGAGCAGCACCAGGCACGCTGCCGGCCCGGAGTAACCGCCTGTTCCACTGCGACAGCCCAGCAGAGGGTCAGCAGCTGGGAACCCAGTCCCAAAGAGACCCGAGAAACAGGTTCTGCTAGAAGTTAGCTGTGTACCATACTGCAGATGAGCGAGTCACCTCGCAAATTGAATTTTGAAGATTGGTGCATGCAAAGCTTTTTTTAAAGGGTAAAGCTGAAAACATGTTTTAGACAAAGGGAGAGGAAAAGGGAAGGAAAAAGAGGAGTTACGTTTGAGAGCTTCCCAAGTAAAGAGAAGGGCACTAAAACAAAACATGTTAAAACATTAAGTATTAGGCTACTTCTTTCTAGTCTGTCTTTTCAAATTTTAAAAGATTACAAGTACCGTACCTGTTTAGCGTGGGGATGTTCCCTCTGTAATCAAACAACCACAGTTAGTTACAGATTGGTTAGTGAAAGCCATCATACAGAACTGTCATCAAGCTGATCCACAGACCAGCAACAAGTTTACAATTTACTAAACCCAAATTTGTCAACCATCAGGTATCAGGCAGAATTCAATGTCATTGACCCTGGGGAGGCACCCACCACCTGACTTCGCTTGCCATGGGAATGAGCACAGATCACACAGGTGTCATGCACATAACAAACCCCAGGAAACACACGGTGTGTGCGAGGTACTCTGCATTGCTGCAGCATCTCTTGTCGGACCCACCTCCAGCCCTCTGCACACACCCAGCCAGCCCCCCAGGCGAGAGCAGAGGGGAGGTTTGCACTCCCTGACAGAGGCAAACAGCACGGATGCAAGAAGTGACCACATCACAGAGGAGGACGGACACAGGTTGAGGAAAAGCAGCCAAACCCCCATTGCCAGACCTCCACGCTGAGCAGCGCCCTCGCACCGGCCCCGCAAGGATGCGGTGACAAAGCAAACACCCGCACAAACACCGCGCGGTATTTCGCACCGTCAGCAGTCAAGGCCTTGAACAGCAGGAAGAACAAGCAGAACTTAAGGCTGGTTTTTGGAAAATTTTACAGTTCCTTTTACAACATCAATCCAACTCTTCACATCTTTGCATGCAGACGAGGGCTCAGTGATGCACAGAAGCCAGGAAGAAGGTGAGGGCTGCATCTCACACCAGCCCGACACAGCACGGTCTGGCCCAGCCTAGCTACAGTCACGAAAGCATACGGCGACGTATCGCTCCATGCAAGATGTAGACATTGCTGTGAGCCGACATTCAAAATGGCAAAGATTAAACCGAAAAAAAAAATACATGCACACAGGAGGCTTGTGCAAAGAGATCAGCAAACATGAGAAATTGAAAGCAAAGCATCAGGGAGTGTGTAACTGGACATTCACCCTCCCCTTCCCTGCAGGACCCTGTAAGAGACCAAACCACAGACTTTCTCAACATCCCGGACCACAGGCAAGAGCCCAAGCCACTGGGCATGAAGTCTCGGCATGAATGACCAGTGTATTTCCACGGTCACACCGCTGAGTACGCGGACTGCACCGGGCACTGCTCACACACCGGGTTTGTCACCGCAGAGTCACATTCACTTCAAGTCGTATGTTTGGTGACTTCCCAGCACCTCCTTAAGCCACACAGAGAAAGCACAAAGCAGCCTAGAGCCGTACCTGTTCCGTGGTAATTGCACAAGTATTTCACTTCACTGGAGGCAGTGGGGAGGGACACGAGGCTGTGGCTGGGACCAAAAGGGCCACGAGGCCCCAGGGGGCTGAGTATTTTTTCAGCTTGGCAAACAGTGGGAAAGCTGCATGTGTTCTACTTCAGTTGGGAAAAACAGCCTGGAGAGGACTCGGCTCCCCCTGCACCTTCCTGAATTTGAATTTTTTTCCCCTTACCCCTCCCTTTCTTTTTTTTTTTTTTTTTTACCGAGAGCCCTCCCCTATGGAAACGATGGCAATGCATGCAAAGCGCCGCTGGTTAGATCAAGCTGTGATTGAGTGCCAGCGCAGGGCAAAGCTTTTGAAATCAGGCAGCAAAGCGGAATCAGCAGAGGTCGGCTGAATAACCCACTTGTAGTTATTAACAGCAGTACCACAGGAGAAAGAGCAATTCCACCGGCTGTGACCAGTGGCATTCCTCTTATGTTTCTTCAATTCTGTAGAAGAATCTAAACAGAAGGCTGTGAAACCTGCCTCAAACCATACATTTTGATTGGGTTTTTCCTCTCCCTCTTTCTTTCCTTATTCTTCTGCTCCCTCTGTGATTCAGCCAAGCTGAATCTGCTACTGAAGTCCAATTTGCATAAAATTATCGTCGTTCCATTCAGTTTGCTGCCCCTCCAACAGCCCCTTCTTTGCTCTGCTGGAAGATTTTGCCCTTTCTGAAGCAGGCAAGCCAAGGGAACTGCAGCACATTACCGCTGCCTGCTGTCTAATTAACATCAAACCCTCCGCACGGAGCTGCAGGGATTTACAGGTGTCCTGGAATTATTTTCCCCTCCTCCCTCCTGGTACCAGCCAGTCTCCCGCAATGAGGAGGGGACCTCGGGCTACCTAACGACACACCGTGAGTCACACACGCGTGTCTCCGGGCTCCTACGGTTAGAGTCCAGAGCAGCACAGCGGATTCGACACCAGTGATCCAAAGACTGATGCAAGAGGCTGCTTTAGTCCTCAAAAGTGCTTCCATTTTGTCAGAAACCCAAATCTTTTGAGTGTGTAATTGTAAAATGATAGTAGGAAGGAACCTACCAACACCGCTCTAAGTGTAAGCGAGTTTTGGGTTCTTATTCTTCGGTAAAAAGCGCTGTTTGGAAACAACAACATTGAATTTGGCTTTCAGCCTTCAAAAAGGTTTCTACCTGCAAGCTAAGGAAGAGGCTGATAAAAGAGCAACCAAAATACTCCATAGATGATAAAACATCCAGAGACAGCAAAGGAGAGATCATGCACCACTCATAAACCTTGAAACCAGCAACAAAGTCCAAGTAGGGAGTCAACAAACATCCACGAGCACAGAAAGAGGAGATACTGGGGAAAACCAAGCACAAGATAGTTGAGACAAGATAGTTGATCTTTGTATCCTTGGAAATACAAAAAATCCCTAATGATTAGACCTGAGCTCCCTCCTCAGCAGCATCACGGACAGCAGGACGCAGTCCCAAGAACGAATTCAACCCAGACAGGTCGAAGCGAGGCACCTGCCGGCATGTCTGTGCTGGCCAGGCTGTGTGCATTCCCAGCTCGGGTTAGCTGCTCTCAGGCCTCTTGTCTATCAAGCTTCAAATGTAAAAGTTGCTTTAAAGCCAACTAAGCCCCTGATCCAAACTCGTCAGTCTTAATCTGCAGGGGTAAAACTTCCCCTCACTTCCACCTCCCAGTGGTACATCCTGACTCCAGACTCCCCAGGACACCCCAAGGCCACATGTGGCAGTGACGGGTGGCACAGAGGACAAGGCATGGGCTCAATGCACAGACTGGGAAGGCACGGCTAAAGCATCAGTGAGCAAAACGGGCTGAGTTCTACCTCCATTTCCTTTGGGGCTCAACGTATTCAGAAGGCAGAACCCTGTGGCACCATCGCCGTAGCCCAAAATAAAGATATAGCCAGCGTCTCTAAGCCATCCTTGTCAGCAATTGTCTCAGCATCTGACAGAGGGAATGCGTTTACCTCTGAGTAAATCAGAGGAATGTTTTGTGGGAACACATTTAGCTCTGAGTTCTTCCCTCCTGATCCTCCAGCACATCTGCTACTGGGGAAGGAAAGATCAAGAGAGCAGCTGAACAAGCTGGCTGGGAGGATGCCGTGAGCTGGAGAAAAGGGGACGCTTTGGGAGGAGCAGTGCAGCCGCACAACCCTGCAGCAGCCTCCAAAGGCTGGCTACAGCAGACAACGTCCCAGTTTAATTTAAACCTTACAGCTTCAGACACAAGAAAGGCTGTTCAAAAGCAGGAGAGGAGAAGGGGATTATTAGGAAAAAAAAAAAAAAACTTCTCCTGTTGACAAAAGACCATAATTCCCTCTCCCTTTACTAGACACACAATGTTCCCTCGAACAGAAGATTTAAAGCTAAGATTAGGCAAAGCACAGCTCCATGTGCTGAACACCTAAGAAAGGCCTTTCAGTGTCCGTCACCTGGCCTGCCACTCTCACAAAGGAAGCTGAACTCTCTAAACACCAGTCAATATTCCACCAGCTTCCCATCTCAGCAGGGCAGGCTGAACAAGAGGGAAGCAAAGACCAGCTCCGAACAGGGCTCATTTCTTTCTCACATCTTTTCTCCCCAGGACTCGAGAAGGCTGAAAGAGGCAGGTTATCCGCATGCGAGGGGCTCTGCATGCACACGTCTGTTTGCAGCACCCTGCTGCAGCGTGGAGCGATCGTATGGCTTCCTCCAGATCAGGTTATTGCAACGCCCTCTGCTTGGAGAGGGCTTTGCAAACTCCATGCAGTGCACGAGGCACCAGATGGTTGCACCGCACTCCTCATCTGCCCTGCACCAGGCAGCACGAAATGCTGGTTTGATCTATAAAGCCCTTTACGGGTTCAATTATAAGCAGTTTTTTCTCCCTATGCCTTACCCTTGCAATCAGGATCAGTGGGGATTCTTACACCAGAATGTTTTTTATTAATTTAAACAAATAATTCCCAAAACAGTTTCTGCCCACAACGCCCACCAGGAGCAAGCTGCATTTCCATGACTTTGTTAGCAGATTTAACACTCTTTCTTTCCTCTCTGCTTCCATGTAAAGCTTTCCTGTGGGTAGTTGATGGCAATCATTCAGCGGCCAAAAATACAAAGCCCGAGTGCCTGGCTGTGACTAGTCAGATCAGAAGTAGTGGCTGTGATTGCTTCTGCTATAATTTACAAAAAGCATAGTGGGGTTAAATACCAGTAACAAAGAACTGAAATAGAGCAACAACTATCCGTTTCCATGAATATTTGCTCCAGTAAAATTCAGGCCCTTCAGTGCTCACCAAAATTCCACGCAGAAGGGACTAGGGCTTAAAAATACTTGATAAAGTGCTGAAAAATGGGTGGCCGAAAAATCACACAACTAACGCCAGCTCCAAAAGAGAATGCTCTCCTAAGGGCTCTCTGCTTCAGCAGGACCCAACCCTGCAGAGCCTCACGGGACATTTCTGGGCCAGCTGGGATATTTTGGCTTTGGGGTTTGTCCTTGGAATGCATTTTCAGCTTTTCAGCCGAAAAGTTAAGCTACAGAAGATACAGAAAAACATACGATGGACATAGAACACAGTCAAAACCAACAAAGACAACTTAAGCAAGACAATATCAGACTTTTGAGATTTCTGTGTCTGGGGCTTAACATAAGGTCTGCTTTTAGAGCTAGCTTTAACCGACACGCTCAGCGCTAATTTAAGCCCCGAGGTATCCTGCTGCCTGCTGTGCTCCAGCACCCAGCCACACAACAGCCGCACAAGTGGGTACACGCTGCAAGAAGCTGCACCAAGCGCTAGGAGCCAGACTCACCGCTAACAGAGAGGCACAGCTCACAGGAACCGAGCCAGCCTGTGCGAGAGGTGGATCTGTCCCCAAGCCTGCTTGCCTCCGCACAAGGGCTGCGATGCGTGTTCAGACAACCATCAGCAGCTCCGATGGCTGAGAAGCAGAACTGAGCTTCAGAACATTGCCCCAGCAAATTCAGCATAAAGGGGAGAGAGATTTCAGGACAAAGCAGCTGTTCCCCAGGCAGGTAACAGCTCTGCTCTTCCAGCTGACCTTGTCCAATTAAGCTTGCGCACAGCAATAGAGCAGTGGTCAGCACGGGCAGGCCAAACAACCCCCAAGCAACAGAGCTAACCGAGACCAGCAAAGAGAATAAATGGAAAAAGAAGGGGCTGGGGGGGGGAGTATTATAAACGGGTACTAAAAATAGTATGCAATTATTTACAAATAGTCTAGAAATGTAGGAAACAGATGAGACCAAATGCATGTCCCATTTGTATCATGAGTGTTTTGTGCTGCTTGTTGAGGACAGTCATTCATTTCTAGCAAACCAGATTCTGAAAACCATTTCATAAAATGTACTGATGGATTCTCAATGAAGCGAGACTGGACCCCATTGCCCAGCTCCACCAAAAATAAAAGGAAAAAGATGTTTGGAAACAAAGGAGAAAAACAGCGGAGGGACCACAGTGCCACAGCAGCGCAGAGCAACAGTGGCACCCGGCGGCCACCGCGACTCACTGCGCTGCCAGGGACAAAAATCAAATATCGCCTGAAATACCCTCCTGAGCTCCTGCTGCAAAGAAAAAACACAGGAGCTGGCTAACCTGACAGATGATGAAGAAGTTTTCATAACCAAGTTTGGTTTTTTTTAAATGATCTTAGCACACACTAGGAGATGCGACCCTTCAGCTGTAAGATGGGGCAGTGAACAGTTGATGCTGTGGCTGGGGTCATGAGAAATAGATGCTGAAAAATACTGCCTGAAAACCAAAGTATGTCAACTCTAGCATTTCTATGTAAAATATATTCATACGTGCATCTTGGTCTTCCCAGTCCAAAAGCCCCATGCTAGAAAAGATTTCACCTTATGCGGTAAAGCTGGGTTTGAAAATAGGGCCAGTCACAGCGACAAAGAGCTGGGAGGGGAGCGCTGCAGGAAGGGGACAGAGTCCGTTAGGCTGTTCTTTATTACAGTTCCGAATAATTGATTACTCCGTCTGGAATTGTATCTTTTGGAAGGCTCAGGATTCAGCTAGAACTGAAGTTCTAGAGGAAAGTTACTACACAAGGTGAACTGAAAAATCAGAAACCCCACGGAAACTGTACCACATCCGAATGGATCTGAACTGCAGAAACCACTGCCCACAGCTCCCGAGGCTTTAAATAACTTAGGAGAAGGAACTGGGAAGTGTAGGGCTGTATCCTAAATAATTTGTGCTTATCTCAGGCACTGACTCTCCCTTTCTCCAGCCATTCTACTGCGTTTTCTTTGCCTAGATGGGATGTAGCCCCTCAAACCTCCAGTTCCAAAGGCACCCGAAGACGTGATCTGACCTGTTGGGATGGGAGGTCGGCAGCATGAACTGGAACTCCACCACACACGTGTTATCCTTCAGCTGGCGGTGCTGGACACTGTTCAGCTCGTAGGCAATATATGCCCTGCGAACGTACACCTGGTTAGAGAGAAACTCCATCAGCTTAACCGTGCTAAGGAAGCAGAAAGAGAGAAAGAAGACAAATAATAGACTAGAGGCTTCAAAAATATGAATATTAATGCTGTTAAATGCCAAACTCCAAACATGCCAGATTCCACACAACCTACAGCTCTCAGTCTGGCAGGCTAACAGTGCTCAAAACAAACAAACCAACCCAAAACAAAATACAAAGAAAAATTATAAGTATTTATTTTTTCAATGAGAATAAACTTACCTCCAAAGCTGCCATTCTTACCACCTGGTTACTGTGGTAGAAGAAGTTGGGTAGCACATCAAAGATGGATGTCTCAGACAAAATGAGTTTCTAGAAGAGATCACATTAGGCAGAGTTTTCAAAGAGAACTGCCTGTCTTGCAAACAGCATCAGGCAAAAAAAGCAAAAACCCCAAATCAAGCCTGACCAGTTCCAATTTCCATGCTTTTCCTGATGTTCATAAAGGACTATGACATTTTGATATTAAATCACAGAATATCTCAAGTTGGAAGGGACTCATACGGATTGTCGAGTCCAACCCCTGCTCCTCGCAGGACTAACCAAAACTAAACCATATGACCAGGAGCGTCACCCAGACACTCCCTGAACTCTGACAGGCTGGGTGCCACAACCGGAGCCTGTTCCAGTGACGGACCACCCTCTCAGCGAAGAGCCTTTCCTAATGTCCAATCTGAACTCCCCTGACACAGCTTCACCCCCTTTCCTGGTGTCCTATTGCTGAGAGAGGAGATCAGCACCTCCTCCTGCCTGCCTTGAGGAAGGTGTAGACTGCGATGAGGTCCTTTGGCATCAGCGTAGGAATGAAAACAAACGAGGGGGAAGCTAGAAACCAGAACAATGTCATTTAAAGCCACAAGGACCTTGGGACTACAGTTGAGATTTAATAACACGAGGATGAGTGAGAGGAAAGCAGGGAAACAAGGAGAGAAGCCTGGTCGATACCTGCAGGTTCTCAATGCAGAACTGGTGGCCGTACATGTCAATAGCGGACAGGAAGATGGACTCCACCTGGTTGTGACGCAGCTCGTAGGACGGCAAATGGGAAGCAATGAGAACCTGGTGAACAGCAAACACAAGGAGCGTCAGTGAAAGGAGCTACGCCGGGCCATCGGCAGGAGGCTGTTGCCTCCAAGGCAGCAATAGTCCGCTCCATCCCAGAAGAGGCGCCTGGTTTCTCCTGTGAATTCTGGGGCACCTGGGTGATGCCGCAAACTCTCTCCTCTCCCCAGCCTCATTTGTGTATCTGCTCTGTTTGTATTATTGGCAACTCCCCACGGAGAAAAGGAGCAGCTTCAATCAAGTTCCATCAGTGCATGTGATTTAGCGCTGCAGAGCTGCTAGTCCTGGGGATTGCCTGGCCGGCTGTTAATTGGAAAGCAGAGCTGGCAGGCAGCAGCTGTGGGGAGGCCAGCAACGGAGACCGCCTTTCACAGCTTCCGAGCAGGGGAAGCAGGAGACACTGGTGCCAGGTATTAAATGCCCGACATGACGGATACAGAGATAGGAAGGGGAAGCAGCTTGCAGGGGAAAATGAAGCGAAAGAGCAACATAAAGCCATCCACAAGGACTGCAGCACCATCCCCAGCATGCTGCCGAGAAGTTCAATAACTGAATGGTTCAAGGACACAAATACAATCCTGAAGGAAACATAAGGTCACTGAGCAGCTTCAAACGCCCCATTCATTTTCAACAGCCAAGCTCTGAAATAAAAGCAGAGATCCCCAAAGTGTCAGCTTTCCTGCTGAAGACTTTCAGAATGGATACAGGGACTGTGGAATGAGAGGAGTGATCAGACTACAAGGTGAGCATTACTGTGAAATGATTATGCCCTCTCACTCCTTCCCGGCTACAGGCTCACTGCTAAAGAGGAAGCTCACAATAATATCCAGGCGCGTATCTGGCATTCAAATTATTATCCGCACTAGACTCTTGGAACTGACAATATCAAGAGTTTTCCTTTTTTTTTTCAGGTTAAAAAGAAATTGACAAAATGTGACTCAAAAGCTAGAAGAAACCCTGCAAAAGACCAACATAATTCTCTGCAATAATTCCTTAGCAGTTGCAAAGAACATCCGGTTCTCGTGTAAATGTCTCTCCCTGTTCTCTGCACACACTGCTTTGCAACTGCAGGGTCGCTGATGAACCCAGATAGCAAGCCCTGGCTGTCTACTGTTCACTATAAAGCCAGCAGGAACCACAGTGACCATGTATTTCCACTTCCTCTATTGTACAAACCACCAGCTATTCTCAACTACCTCCTATTCGAGCCAGACAAAACTTTTTGGAGGAGCAGGGACAAAGGAATGTAATTTTAACTTCAAATGTTACAGTGATTGGGAATCCTCTGCAATCTTTGTTAGACTGTCACAATGGTTTATCACTGGTTAATTAGCTTCATTGTTAAAGTGATGCTCACAGTAACCTCCTCTTCACATTTGCATAGTCATCAAAATAAACATCCAGAGATACAGCGAGCTCGGAGTGGGACCAGCCCCCACTGATCGGATCAGCAGTGGCACAGTCTGTCTCCAGCAGAGATCAGTTGGATTGCTGAACACGCGCCCGTACCTGCCGCGCTCGCAGGGCCACTTTGGCGTTGGTCGTCTTGCTGAGCTGGGTCAGCTCTGTCAGAATATTAATCAGCTCATCTGTCAAGGTGGGGTCACGGCCACATAGCTGGTCCTAAAAAGAAAGAGAACTGAAAATGTTTAGAACAGAGGAAAACCATCTTCCATCCTCCTTCAAAGGAGTTTAAATCTGAGACATACGCACACTTGCGACTTCAAGCTTTAAGAGATTTTTAAACACACACAGTCCAGAAAAGGCCCTTTGAAGATCCAAGAAATAGAAAGGGAAAAAGGGAAACCTCTGCACGGCATGTTAGATTGATAAGCCTGCCAGGGAAAATAAACTAAAAAACAAAAAACAAATAACACAAGTGCCATAGAGTAACAAATAACACTGATTCCAACACTGAATAGCTTTTCCCCCACATTTTTCTTGACCCCTTTCTCTCTGACCTCACTCGAGCAGGATGCCACCTCTAGGAACGATGGCGTACATCTCCCAGGGAGAGACACCACAGTCAAATCGCGCTTATTAAAAAAAATCCAAGCTACTAACTCGCATTGGATTGTTGTCCCCTGCGAACCAGTGGGGCCAGCAAACATGACAATGATTGTTCCCAAATAAAGTCCCGGAATTTTATCTACTGCAGGGCACGGTGTGAACTCACAGTGAATAATTCAAGGACTGCCTTCTTCGTATTTGAAATACAAACTCCCAGGAGTGACTGCTCAAGGCAACAAAAATCCGACAGGACACAGGCCACCTGCGATGCCACAAGCGGTTCCGCCCAGCTTAGGGCTCGGATGTGCACGCACCGGTCAGTCGAGTACATAAAGTGAACAAACAACACCAAATCACGCCGTATTTCAACAAATACACGGAGGATGACGGAGTTCCCATCCTGCCTTAAACACCTGCTGGCTAAAAGAGGCGAATGACGGCAGAACACCGTTACCACAACCATCCTCAGAGCCCCTGCTCTCCTGGGGACACACCAGTAACACCAGCACCAAGGCATTCCGACATGACACTTGCCCTGGGGGGACAAACACCAACCATCCCACGTAACCAGCGTGGCAAACGCCACAGCCTCCACCATCACTACACCAAACGCGCCATGGGGTCCCGCGGACACAAAGAGGAACGGGAGCCGGAAAAAAGAGGAACGACGGTCTCTCAGTCAACAGCGTGACCTGTAGCTCCGCAGACGGCACTCCCCGGCTGCACCATGGGTGACACTGTGTGACAAAGGCACATCGCCCCCCCCGTGCCCCCGGTGCCCACTCCATCTCAGAAGTCCGACAACATCTGAGGGCAGACAGCCGCCTGCGAGGCCTCGGGCCATACAGCGGCGCTGGGACCACCGGCCGGCTCCCCACTGCTCTGCCCCCACCTGCAGCACAGTCTCTCCAGTATGTCTTAACTTCTAACAAACTGGGACGTCAGCCTTCAACGGAGCAGGAACAACTGACAGAAGAACGACCACCCAAGATGGAAAAAACTCTTGGATGTCCCTCCGCGCTCCCCATCTCCCAGCGCACTCCTCGCACACAGCACCTGCCTCCGCCACACGGCTCGCACGGAGCTGAAAAGCCAGACAAAAAGTTTCAGTTCCATTTTAGCAAGAAATAATCAGGATGACAACAGCCAAATAAAGCAGGTAGCCAGGGCCGCGCTGGCTTTTGCCTGCGCTGATTGGCAAAGGCAGCGAGCACAGCCCCAAACCAGCTCTCTGACAAGGCCCAACGCCTCCCCGGCACCCCCGTGTAATTACACACTTGAGTGACTGGACTCTGAAGAAAATTGAAGGCCTGAGCTGCGAACAGCTGCCATTTTCTCTCTCCATCACGCCAGCGTGATTACTTGAGAAATGAACAGCCCCGGCTCAAAGCTACTCCAGAATTCTCAGAGGAAATACGGCTCCGTGTTCAAATAATGAGATTCTTAAGGCAAGCGTTACTTACAATCACACCGCACACCAGAAAGGGAAAGGGGAAAAAAAATAAAAAAGAGAGCCAGAAAGAAAGAATGCCAGAGTCCTTATATCTTACAAATTAGAATTTGAGAAACCCAGCTCCAGCCTAAGACAATTATAACGCTTTTTCTGCTTTTATTTTGTGGATGGCTACTTTGGACGTTATTTTTGGCAGTACCAGACCACATTATGGTTGTTAAAAAATAAAAAAAAGAAAGGGGTGGGTGAGAGAAAGAGGCAGTATTGTAATTAGTCTCTTAAAAAGCAGGGTATCTAACCAGTCTGTTGAAAATCGTGCCGGAGCTGAATTCATCCTGCCTTGGGGAAGGTGGGCATTCATTCTGTTTAGAGCATTATGTGGGACAAGGATTTTTTTAAGGCTTTTTAGGAAAAGGAAAAAAGAGACAGGACTCAACTGCTGTTTTTTAATTATTTTTTTCTGAAAATTTAATTTACTGGGAGTTTTACCCATTAGAGTGGGACTGAAGTTAATGAGAAGTGTGATTTTTCAAAGAGTGACAAGCCACAAGAACAGGAGAAGGTGATGGCAGGTCCTGGCATGAGGATTCATTTGTTTTTCTAGGGTGAAATCTATCTCCAAGAGGAATTCCACCCCCAAGAGGTCCCTCTGCAAGCCCCCTGGACAGCCAGACACCATCCCAAGCGTCAGAGCCCCGATCTGGAGTGACCAGCTTTGTGCTGAGATGCCGAGTCCTAGTTTCCGAGACCCCTGAAGGTGCAGCAGCAACTAAACCGAGTACAGTCACAGGACAGCATCTCAGAGTTGGCCTCTAGCACCCTCCCCATGCAAGACTGAACTCTGCACTCTCATCTCCCCCCCAGTGCTCACAAACCACTTGCAGGATGAGCCTTCACTGCACTCTGACAGGCAACCAGCGCAGGACAGCCAGGAACCAGAGGGTGCACAGACACCCAGCTGAACACTGTGTTTGCTCGGGGTCTCCTCCAGTGCACGGCTCTGACGCTTTAAGAGGAAAGTGTGAAGAAACCCCCCACTGCTGCTGCCACTCCCGCAGCCAGAGGGCCAGCATCCTGAAGGACGAGAGCTGGCAGCTCAGTGCCTTTCAAAGCACCAAACATACAATGACAAGAAGCAAATTTCTAGAGCACCAGAAGACAACTTACAATGAGCATTGTAACAAGCAGGTTCTTCTTGGTGACCTGAGCGTGCGAGAAGATGTAGTTCAATACAGCATTCATATCACTCTTATTCTCCTCCCGAAGGGTAAAGACACACTTGTCATAGTGACCTGCAATCAGAAACACATTTTTTTTCCAGTCTCCATGCCTGTGTCATGTAACACACATGACTAGCTGTGTATTTTTTTTACATACATGTTTTGAGAATCTGCTCTGCATGGTCCACACCATCAGTTCTGGGAAGGAAACATTCCCTCCCCCACCACCCCCTCAGCTGCAAACTTTAATTTAAACATCCTGCTCTTGTTAAAACAGTTCCAATCCCAAATACCTCCTTTGTGAGCAATACGAGGAGAGGAATGGTGAGCTCAGTCTTTCATTCTAATAACAAACAAAATAAAATAATAGCAAAAAGACTTGCACCATCATCTACTACCAGCCAATTGAAGTGAAAATGAGTCTGCAGCACCATTAGGTCAGTGCAGGTATTGGAGCAGGACAAAAGAAAAGTAGAGCGAAACCTGAACTACCTGTAGGAACGAGAGCCTCAAAATGAGCTAGAGCTTCATTGCCATCCTGTGCCTGGAGACAGCAGTGCAAGGCATTTATTTCAACTCTCAGGTTCAGGCTGAGGTTTGAGGCTTGTTCTTGTGAACACCAAACAGCTTCCTGGCATTTTACAGCAGGTGCAAATAACTCAGTGTCATCTTGTTTTGTTTACTGCACTTGATTTTCTTACTACAGAATTTAATAAACAAGCCAGCTAGAAACTAAACAGTATGGTGAATTTAATCAGCTTTTCTGATTCTAATTTTTCTGCATTCTTCTGCATGTGGAACACCCAAGTGGGGGAAACTCTCCAGTGGTGGAGACAGACTCCGCTGCTGGTGGAGTCAGGGAGGGAACGCAAAGGAGAACTGCTTCATCTCTGATCGAGAACAAGCAGAGACCGCACAGGCTGGCTGAGCCTGAGCGAGCTCAGTAACAGACTACAAATGGCAACACAAAACCTTCATAATTCAGTAAGTCTGTCTTTTTACTCCAGGTCATACAAAAATCCTCACTTAAGAGGATCATGAACTCAGAGGAACTCTTCTTTTGAAGATTTACAGGGAAAAGGAGCATTTCTACACCACAAAGTGACCAGAAGCACATAATGACACAAACTGTGGGCAAGACGGCACAGGAAGGAAAAGATGATGGATACACCAACACTGGAAACCAGAACAGACAGCTCTGGGGTGGAGTTCGACATTTGCTTGCCACAGGCATTATGAGCACTCTTACCAAGAAAGCTCCAATGGGACATAAGCTCCTCCACAGAGAACAGGATCTGACTGGCAGACCTTTGTAGGAAAACCTGTGCAGCGTAGCCTCCCATAAAGCCAGACTAGAAGCTGGGACCAAATGTGGTTCTTTCAGAAACCAAATCCTCGATGTGCTCAGAGACTCACCATGCTGAAACTGAGTCTCCACCTTCAGATACTGTCGCAGCAGATCCATCACCACTGCTTTCATGTGACCCCGAATACCGCTCCGGTACCTGCAGAAGCAAATGAGTGAAACCCAGCGCTGAGTGAGACCAGCAGAGCCCTGCTTCTGCAGACCTGCAAGTGAATAACGCTCAACACCAGCAGCAGAAGAAGCCTGTTTGCTTACAGAGAGAAGCACACCCGGTTCTGAAAACCCCAATTCTTACGGGAATACATAACCCCTGCCACCACTGCTGGGAGGTAGCATGCCTCATGCATCAAAACATCTTTTTTCTTCTAAAAATACTCAAAACTCTAGACACTGAAAGGCACAACACACACCAGCAGCCTGATGAAATGACCAAGATATGACCAGTCTCAGGACGTTAGATCGTTCTTTCACACGGAGCACCCCTGAAGACGGCTCACCTCTGTACAAGCTGCACAATGCTCTGAGTGTTCATGAAGAAGACCTCGCGCTCTGATTTGCGGTTCAAGGTGGCTGCATGGCTGTCCAAGATATTGGCAATCTGAAAGAGAGCAATCCCATGATAGTCCCGATCCCGGATGGCACGATCTGGCTGAAAAGCCAGCAGAGAAGCTGAGAACTGCCAGACAGGCCAGAGCAGAGCTCCAGCAGACTCCAGCAAAGGCCAAAGCCTTTGGCCTGACAATGATACAAAAATCAACCCACAATATCCTATACTAGAGAAATCATCTTCCAACATCTCATTACCTGGTGAGGCCTCCCTTAGTTGCCGTCACTCTTTTTTAAGGTTACGTTGACACCACAAATTGCACTGCAGTATATGCAGCAGCCAAAAAGTAAACAAATATCCACAATGGCTCCGATACGATTGAACTGCTTCCAAACCCCCTGTTTAAAGCTACACTGAGCAGGGAACACACACCCTCCAGCACAGGTAAAGGAGGCAAGCCTTTAAGCTCAAGTGATACAGGTAAGTATCTTTCACACGAAGATCCCGTGTTCAAACGCACCGTTCACGTCCAACTAACCTCCAGGTAATTTAAAGGAACTTTCTCTCTCTGCCCAACACAAGCCAACTCCTATTCCTCTATGTAAGTGTGGTTGATCACCTGTTGGCTGGGAAACTGGCAAAGGACTGAAGTGATGTTGCTGGCATACTGGGCCATCTCCTTCTTGATGGACTTCTCTACATTGGGTGGGATCCGCCCAGAAACACTCGTCATGATGTCCTGAAGTTCCAGCAGAGGCAAGGATGGATCTCTCAGGGTCTTCATCAGTCGCTCAACCCAGCCTTTCACCTAGAGACAGACAGGTCAGTGTAACGACCAGCATGAAGAAAAGAACAAGCAGCAAGAAGGGAGAAAAGGAAAGGCTTTTCACTGAGGTCTTCTTCAACACTGACATCTCACAGCCGCCCCAGGGACTAAAAGAGAACCGAGGTAGATGACAAAGCTACTCTGCTGCCTTTATGCCAACAGCTGACTCAGAATCGTCCACCTTCTTTCCTCCTCCCGCTACGACTCCTGCCACAGCTGGCTATGCACGCAGCTCCCGTGTACAAGGCTGCGAGCACAAGCAATAAAGATCAAGCTCAACTCCTTGTCTTTGTTTTGGGTGCCACAGAGGGGACTCTCCCATCTTACTCTCTGGTGAGACTGACTATAAGTAAGACTGAGAAAGAAAACCAAATTCAGCTGGCACTAGCAGGGTGGTACTGCCCTGACTCTTTGTCCTCTGGCTGTCACATGCGAACTGGCCAGCCCCACCTTGAACTGAAACTTGTGCTCTTGCTCTGAAACAAGACGTAACCAGTACCTTGCTGCTGAAGTAGGGCTCTGGCAGGCAGTATCCGTTCATCACATTGACCAGGTTATCTAGGACATAATGGAAGATGCGATGGAGCTTCTCGCCTCGAAGTGCTGTGCTCTGGATCTGCGGCAAGGTACCCGTGTGCAGTTCAGCCTGGAAACACCGTGAACAGCAGAGTGTCACTAACCCTCCTGTACGGCACCAGCCATGGTGGTAACATCCAGTTACCCTTGACTGGAGGCTCAGATTGAACTCGAAAGAATTCCCAGAATGGAAAATGCGCTTGGGTAGAGAGACATTAAAGTTATGAGCTGGATCTCCAACAGTTCTATGTTGTGTACACCCAAAAAATAAGCTTCCACCCTTTCTCCCAAATATGTTACAGATGATCTCATTGTTTAGATCGAGGATGAGCAAAAATCTCCAAGAAAAGCACAGGAAAAGCCAACAGTTTGGTGCTGACAATCACTTTCCACCCCCTGCATGACAACCTCCCACAATTTTCAACTAGCTATTGCTAAAGAAACAACAGATTCCCTTCCACCACCGTCAGCTACATCCCAGCCTACCAGCTCTAAATGAATATATCGCTTTGCCTTTCACCTTAAAAAAGACCCATACTCTAGGCTGTTTTTTGTTTTTTTCCAGATTTGCTACAATTGCTTTCACAGGGCCTGACACTCTTGGAGTTGGGTTATCAACTCCCACCCTCTCAAAGAGAGTCACTTGAAGAAGAATACTTGACAAAAAAAAGTTAAATACACTCGCAAAGGAATAAAGCAGATAGAAAGATCTGGCCAGCCTCCAGTATCCTGGACAGTTGCATATCCACAATAGCACTGAGGTAAGAAGAGAACAAGAATGGTACACAAGCCCAGCCTGAATCAGAAGAAAGTCCTACTCCTCATCTAAGACAAATAAATGGTAAAGTGACAATTCCAGCACCATGTACAAATCTGAAATGGGTTCAGTACACTGGACCATCTTGTACCACTCTCAGCATCACTCCCCTACTAAAAACACAACAAACATCTGTGCTTCCTGCAACTTCTCACCTGCTGAACCCTGCTGGGGTCATCCAGCTGGAGCTTGGCAATCACACAGCCTGGATCCAAGACGGCCCCGGGGCGTTTGACATAATGGATGCAGCCCGACTCTCCTGCTGTCAGTGTCATCACCATTTTCATCACCTGTAGCAAGAAAACAGGTCACACACTCAGCTTCCATGTTCCCCACATGGTTCTAGTTCTGTGAGCCAGCAGCCAACGTCCTACCACAGACACGTTACCCTGCACGAGCACCTTTAGTGCTCCGGCTTTCTCAAGGTTTACAAGCACACACATTGGGAAGGACGCCCCAGATGCTCAAGTGAATGGTAGAACAAATTACTAGGCCACAAATTAGCGCAGCAGGAAGCCATCCTCGGGAACACCACCTGTTCCACACTGGCCCAACAGACTCGAGGAAGTCCCACATCCAACACCACGAACAAAGCAGATACAAGTCCCTGCTGCAGCTGCTGCACTCTGAAGGCTCGAAGCGGGAGAGCCACTCTCAAAAGCTGCAGCCGCACATTTACTTTCAGCGGAGGGAACTAGGATCACTCGCCAGAGGTTACACATCCCAGACTGCTCTTCACCAACAGAGATGCTTGGTTAGCTCAACCACGGAAGCTCCTGCCTTTGGAGCAGAAGGGCTGGGGGAGGCTGGTTTCACCATTGCTATACTACACACCACAACAGGGAACACAGGAGTTGAGGAGGTGGTTCCTTCTTCGCCATGGCTCTGCTGCAGTGTAAAAGCACTTACATAAAATATGTGGATCTCTGGATTGATATTTTTCTCCTACACATTATCCCCAACTGGTTTAATTGCCCCTCTGTCAACACACACCCTCCCCTCCCTCAAATCTGTTTTGAGCCATGCACCCTTACACAACCTCTCGTGCTTTCCTCACAGTGATACAGAAATTGTTCATCTTCCTCCTCCTCGCTAAGAGTTAAGTAACTTCCAAGGCAGAGGGAGGAGTGACACTTATTAACTCATTCGATCAACCTGATAAAATGATCAGACAACCAGAGAAGTCTTAATTTGTTACTAAACCCTGGCATATACTCCTGCTTCTGAGCCTGTGTTAGAACCAAGTAGTGGTCTACAGGCAGAAGGTCTTCTTCACCACAGCTAGAAAATACAGTACACACCACTCTCCCTTGGTACCGAGGCATGACAATAACCATGGTCTCACTGCTGAGAAATTTTGCTTATCACTCGGTATGCAGTCATTAACACTCAAATTTCAGCTGTTAACTAATTTCTTCCCCAACCCATCACTCTCACTGCTGACTCCTGCATTAGGTTAAAACACAAATAAAATTTGGAGAGGAAATACTGTGAATTATCCCTCACACTCAATTCCCAGTTCCAAAGCATTCAACTTGTTTTTCCTCCAGGCTTTTGCCTGGCCACATTCAGCATTTGCAGCCAAGTCAGTTCTTTGAGACTCTCTTACCTCTATTTCTGCAAAGCACTGGCCTGCAAACACGTGCCCCCCGTCCTCCACCACATACTGGATAAGCTTCCCAGCCGAGGGCGAGCGCAGAATGGAGGGATCATTCTCCTTTTCAAACACACAGGTCTTGTTACCTATAGTGATGCGATACCTAGGAAAGAACGAGACAAATCACTGCAACATAATTTCTTGGGGAAAGCATGGGAAGGGGAAAATCCATTCTCTCCTTCCTTGTTCTACTTCAAAACAAAACTAAACAAAACCACCTCAACCAGCTTTTCGGAGCTGAACGGTACAGCCCTGCATAGGAAAGTTCAGATTAATCATTTCAAAGCAGGACTATGGAAGCCAGGGCTCGGAAATCAGATAGAATAGCTCCCAGCAAGGTTGGATGTATGTTACTTTTGTGTTTTTCTCTACCAGCAAGTATCACTCACTGCCAGAACCAGAACCAACGAAGTGTAAGATTTCATATAAACAAAACCCGATGTTAGTGGAGATTACACGTGCCATACACAACACACAATCCACCTCATGCAAAACCTCCTTGTATATCGAGCAAAGCCAAAAAGCTATGTAGCAAAAGGAGAGGCTAAGATTTCATAGCATTTTGCAACCCAGAAAGTGACTCAAACTCTCTTTGTGCTCCTGCCCAGATTCATCACATCTGGCACAGAAAAGGAACCAGCAGAGGGGGCAGTGGTTCACAACTACGACCTGGAGATTTACTGACCTTAGTCCCCCCAGGGAATTTTGAGGGAATGCACTGAAACAGTAAATCTTGTATCTGTTTCTGAGGCAGCTGTGGCGTTTCAAAGATTTTAAAGATTTTCATGTTCTTTTTTTTGTTCTGTTTTGGTTTTTTATAATCTGAAAGGGCACCTTTTAAAGAATTGGCACAAGAACACCACGTTGGTACACATTCCGATCCTTCTTCTAACAGAAGCCAAGATCTGTTCCTCCGGTGAAGGCAACTTCTCCCTTTAAACTCACCCATACCGCATCTAGTAACCTCTTCCTAGGAGAGAATTCCATTCCCAGCTGATCTTTGCCAAGCATAAAGTTACAAGTACACCTCATTCTGGCTTGTACGTAAGTGTTAAATATTAATCTTTAGGGACCACTACCTGTCCACTTCTTCTTTCATGTAGGTAGTATAGCTGCTTCCATCGTAGGACAGGAGCAGTCCTCCGTCACTTAGTCGGTGCACATCAACTTCCACACACGAGCTGTTCATGATGACCACGTAGGAATTGGGAGACTGCCGGGTCACCTGCAGATCCACAGAAGCGGTTCATGTCACATGAAATAACCACAGCACTGACTGTGCCCTGCTTGCCACAATACACACGGCTTTCCAAGCACTGGAACAACGGGAATTAAAGAAGGGGAACAGAGCCATTTGTTCTCATGTTAGACGGAAAAAAATGATTAAAAAATATTTGGAATCACAAAGCCAAGCATTTAGCAGTGAAGAGATGCCAGAACTAACTCCGTCCATGCACCTCGATTTAATCCTCTCGCCCCTGTGCATTAACTGTACAGGTTCCACCACGCAATCATGCACCATTTCCTCACCCCGATCCACACACAACTCACAGTCGTGGACTGAAATTGCATAATGAATGAGATAATTAAAAAAAAAAGGGGGAGATTGTCTCACAGAGAAAGCAGCTAAAGCTCTCCCTGGACAAATGGATCCCACCACAGTCTCTACCCCGGAGTTCCTATTTGAAGGTGGGTAAATCACTCATCAGAGAGGTACCACGATAAATCCATCACGGTGCAGGGGTGCTGAATACTTACAGCCACAAAAAGCAGTATTTGGTCATGTAATTAAAAACTTCACCATAATAAATTTGCCTGAGGAAGCTAATTAAGACTGTATAGGCAATCTTAAGTCTAATATTTCCTAACTTTCGTACACTTGGTTTCACAACCTCTAAACAGTATTTCTAACACTGGTTTTTGCACACAGCAAACAAAAAGCAACACTAAGAGAAAAAATTGCTACAAATTCTGTCATGCTGATGAAACTGAGCTCAAACACCCAACAGAGTGATGGGGTATCGTAAGGGTACTGATTTTTTAACCCCACTGCAGCAGAGGAAATAAACCCTGCACAGATTTTATTACAATAATTACACATGTTGCAATGATTAAGCCAGAGCAGCACAGACATTTCCAAGAAGATGGGTTTCCACCCTGTGCATCGTACCTTCAGCACGTACTTCCGACCTTCATAGATGAGTTCCACATCCACGGTGTTCAGCAGGGTGTGAGCAGGCAGGACTTGGCCCCTTGAAAGAGAAGAACAAAACAAAACTCACCTTCCAGAAGCCACCAAATGGCTACCAGGGGCCCAAGCAGGCTCAAAGCAGCAAGAATTTGGAAAGCACTGTTAAGAACACACCTGCCTGGATCACACCAGGTTTAGCCTGATGGAGTGTTACGACCAGTTTCCCTACAGTGCCTGCTCTACTTGAAAGCCAGCAGGAGCGGAGAGGGTTTTCTAAGTACTAGTGGGAAACATTCAATTTGGAAAACTACATCAAATCTGAAAAATTGAAATCAATCCTCAAAACAGAAGAAGACAATACCCGGTGATTCAAGACTCCCTGATGTTGCCCTAGCACACACAGAGGGAGAAAGAACTCCACATGAACTCCACATTTCTGAGCCCTTCCTTGGAGCTTCTGCCAAAACTGCCAGAAACCAAACCAGTCTGTGCAAACAGCGGGGGATATTCTGGAGAGATACACAGATACCTGCCAGTTTCCTTAGGCCAGTAGATGAACAGCTTCCTGGGGCCGGAGAACAGTCAGCATTTCTGGACTGTACTGTACTTGAGCAAAACTTGTAAATTAAAACCAATTACTATCAGCTTATCAGCTACGTCCCAGACCAGCTTGCAATTTTACCTTTCTAGAGAGTGCAGGAAGTTTGAGACACTGTTTCGGAAGCTCACATCAGCCACGTGCAGCGCTCCACACACCACTCCCAGCATGGTGTCAGGCCTTTCAGCCTAGAAAGCAAGCACACATAACACAGTCGCATCTCCTTTAGCTTCAGTCCATTCCGAACACCCACTTGAAGAATCAACAATCTCAGCTCTATTTTGGTTCACAGCCAACCTCTCTTTAAAGTTAAGTTGTTGTAGGATCCGTTCAAACACTACACAGAAGCAATTACTTCTGCAACTCCTTAAAAGAAAAAAAACACTATTTTTTTTCTTCCTGGAACAAATCTTGAGGCTCCACCTACACTTCCACTATCACCTGTCCCAAACTGCGAGCCAAAATACCAGCCTGAATTCACACATACACTAGAGATGCTTTTCTGGCCAACTTTAAGACCACCTTTCCCTGACAGGGTGACCTGGGATTTTGATATAAATACGAATCAAGGCCAGTGAAAATGTTTACACATAAAAGTAGAAATTAACCACTCCTAAATCCTTGTCCTCTTGCAACCAGCACGCATCAGGCCTGTCATCCCCCACCCCCCACTCCAATTTGTAGTCCTGCAAAGCAAGCAGTGGCACCTGAACTTTCTCAGCAATGAGCCGATCCAACCAGCCAGTGTCAATGCGGTTCTGCTGGAAGCTTTCTGTTTCCAACAGTTTAATCAAGTACTCAACAGTGGTTCGGAAATCCCCTCGGATGGACAGCTCCTTCAAAGCCACGACCATGTTTCTGAAAGAGAGAAGAACACCTATTATCTACCCCATACCAACAGTCATGTGCCAGCTGGTAACTCCAGATAGTTCCCCATGAGCTGCTGGGAAAAACCAGTCTGCAGGTAACAGCAGAAGTGCTTGTGCACTGGAGCAAGATCCTATACGACATGCTCAGGAATGAAAGAATATTGATCTGCTGCAACCTGCTGCTGGTGTGAAGAAGAGCAGCCCAGCCAGCACCAGCTACGAGCTCAGGAGTTCCCACCGTTACCACCATCGGGTCACCTACCACGTGTCAGAGGTGTACACCAGACAGACAGACAGACACGGTCTCCATCCCACCCCGAATGGGACAGAGGAAGGGCTCTGGACGACAGCTCAGGCAGTCCTGTCTCATGACCTCTAACATCCCACACCACGTAAGGACACTCTGGTTTATAAACCATTACGAGGCACTGGCACAGCAAGCTATCAATGTTTTTCCTGTTGGAAGCCTTCCACCAGAATGCTTTCAAAGAGATTTCAACACCACAGGAGCTGTATCGTACCCCAGCAGCAGGTACACAAAGCAGGAATGAAACAGAAAGGAAAAAATAAAAAGTAAGCAAAAAGTGTAGAAATGTAGGTGCAACACAGTGGCACTGCAAAGTAAGACACGATGAGAAGCCTGACCGTAATGCAGAAAACAAGGGAAGGAGAGGGAAACTTCTCTCAGAACTCCTAGAAGTAAGGAGTCTTGTTTTGTCCACAGCATTTGGAACCAAAAAGGACCAAAACAAGCAATTTCCGAGGTTCTACCACTATTCTGACACTACTTACGAGATGGCTTCTTCACGATTTTCTCCCCAAGAGAAGCAATGACCAAACTGAGAATCGGCAAACTCATGAAGCCCTCCTGCAGCAGCAACACTGAAATAGCCCCAGACATTCTTATTGCTGCGGAAATTCAGTTCCTGAACTGTACCAGAACTGGGCTTAAATCCCTGTAAAGACAGACAGACATCGCTATACATCCTAAAGAAAAATTCAATAATCCAGAATTAGGGAAGTAATTAAGAGTTCTGAAGGCTAGAGCACTTCTTTTTGCTGCAACATGATACATAAATCAATTCAGGCTGTGTTTAACCACAGTCTACAGAACCGTGAGCTAAGTGAGATAAGGGAAGAATCTTTTAAATTTGCTGCCAAGTTTTTCTGAATCAGCAGCAGGGACGGAACTAGGTGTAAAGCCCACGGTTCTCAGGGTGTGATCAGTAACTACGGAATTTAAACACTCACCTCATCAGGATTCTCACTGGTGATACGTGCAGCGATGACGTGGCCGCGTGGACAGGGGACATGGGCTGAATTCTCAAAATCAATAGATGAATCTCCCCACGGAGACACACCGTACATCACTCGGATATCCTTGATCCTGTGGAGGGGAATCCCCATGGCAATCTAAGGGAAAAAATAATAACAATAATAGAAACCACCACTAAGTAAGTTTCTCTCCACCCAGAGAGTACCTATTCCTTGAAGGATTAATCCCACTGATTTCTGTAGAAGCTGAGGCTGCAGTTCTAGCACAGCAAACGTGCGTGCCTGTTTTCCGACGCGAGCCTTCTCCACTGACACATCTTGGAACATTCCCATTTCTCAGGACAGCTGAGCTCAGTGTAACATCCACGCTAAGCCCTTCAGCCAGTATTTTCCATTGACTGATTAAAAGGCTCCAGAGAAAGCTGGCCAGTGCTAGGTCAGCTGAGGATGGGCATGCACCAGGCCTGTTAAAAACACACTAAGGCCCCAGTGAGACAGAAAGCCACTAGCTGGTTGTAGGAAACTGTGGAATTTTGCAATTCCAAACTGCAGAGAGGGTAACCTGCAGAACTGGCTGCTGGCTGTATCCTCATGGAGTAAAAACTTACTTGTTTTGTCCATTAGCTGGGATTTTTTTTTTTTTACAGCTACAGTTCAAAAGGCTGAGCTTTAACTTAACCATTTATTTCAGCTGTGTATTCGCGGGACACCAACAGAGGAAAGCAGAAACTGATAACAATATCAACGTACCCTTCTATGAAGTTGTATCTACCATCAGCAACATGAGGAACACTGCCCAAACAAAGAGAAAGCACCTGGCCAGTTCCAAAACTCTCAACACCCGGCAAATGCAGATACAGACCTCAGCCAGGAGCAGGAAGCATCTGCGACAAGTGAGGGGCTTAAAGAGGTGGAAACAATTGCTCTGGAAGTCAGGAACTGCTCATCAAAATCAAAAAAGACCCAAGGCACTTTCCTGAACTTCAAACAATCCCTGAACTTGCTGAAAGATGAAAAAAATCCAATTGTCTGTTCGTTTTTCCCCCTCCTTTTGTCACTAGAAACTCTGGAACAGGCTGCTGTCCCCTGCAGGCAGAGTGGGCGCTGCACTGCTCGAAACTGGCACCGCACTCGATCGCTCTGTTAGCCTCAGAAGCCAACTCGTTTGACAAAATAATTCCAGAGCTTAAAGCTGAACTACTCACCACTAAAGCTTGTTGAGACAGGCTTTTTCACACATCAACCTTTCCTACCTCCACTTTTTATTTCTCTATTGCTTCCCTTCACACTCCTTTTACCCGAAGGTCTCCCTGAGCAGTTCAGGAGGAACAGCAAGAAAACAACCTCTCTGCTTTCCAAATCAGAAAAGAGACAAATGGTAGAACTACAACTTGGTGAAACAGTTCTAACAAAAGGGATGGACATATTTTGGAATACTAAAGCTTTACTCCAGCCACAGAAGATAAATCCCAAACTGGGAAAGTACCGAAATGGACCTTTGAGTTATTATTGCCTGGGGAGGAAATGAGTGGGAGTCGTGCATCACCCACCTGCCCATGAGGACAGAGGTCATACTCGCAGAGTCCTCTATTATTTTCTGCATATTCTCTCCTCTATCAGTTCCAAGATCTAGTCATCAGTGTAATGTCAGTTCAGTTTTAACACAGCACCCCGGCTGTGACTCAGTCTGCCCCCCCATTTTACTAAGGGTTCAGCAGAACAGGTTTTTCATGCTCAGGCCTCCAACACTCCACAGCAGGAGTACTTCTGAGAGGCCCCAGGGGCAGGGGGCCCGGGCACTGCCTCACCTGGAGCTGCGCTGCCGGCAGGTTAACATCAGCCACCATCTCTGTGCAGGGGTGCTCCACTTGCAGCCGGGGGTTCAGCTCCAGGAAGTAGAAACTGCCGTCCTGGCTGTACAGGTACTCCACCGTGCCCGCACTCACGTACCCCACCATTTTGGCAAGCTTCACTGCACACTAGGACAGAGCAAAGAAAGGGATTTGATTGCCAGGCTCCATGCTCAGCTCATCCCCCCACCCACTTCAGACTCCTTGCTGGCATCCTGAAACATCCAAAAGCTTGTAACAGGACCAAAACCTGCTCAAAGAAAAGCACATGGCACAGGAGTTTGGATGTCCAGGTATTTTTTTATGACCTTTAATATGACAATATACATTTAAAACACAGTTCTCTCCCATTTTCGGGGTGCACACATTTTTGAATAGACTCCTACAGCTGTTTGTAGGCACGTGGAGGACTCAGTTTTGGAAATGTCAGGGGTTGCCCACGCTGAGCAGTTTAAGACACACAACCCTATAGTGCCCCTTTAAAAAACAGTGCCAAAAATTCAACAGCGCAGAACTCTTGGCAACGTAAAAAAAAAAAAAAAATCCCGGCTGTTTGCAGAGTCTCACAAGGAAAAGAGAACTTGCAGAGCCACTCTCACCTGTTCCATGTGCTCAAACACCACCGAGGTCGCAATAGAAGCAGGTGCTTCCTCAATGATCTTCTGGTGCCTGCGCTGCACAGAGCAATCGCGGCCAAAGAGAGAGATGGCATTGCCGTACTGATCTGCCAGGATCTGCACCTCCAAGTGGCGGGACTGCTTGGCGAGTCTCATCACGAAGATTGGAGAGCCGGGGACTTCAGCTTGAACCTACAGCAGAGGCAGTATACAACCAGGCACATCATGTTTTGTAAACAACCTTAGTCACAATCATCCCAAATTAATTTTTCAAGCAAGGAACATCCACAATAGTTCCCCTGAGCCACTTCAGGCTGAAAATACCCCGTGTTCGCTTGTATCTAATCACAGTGCTGCTTCCATTCCTTGAGGCTTTCCTTAATAACCTTTAAGCTAAAGAAGACTTGTGCCCCTCAACATCCGAGTTACACTGCAGACACCCTCCATCACTTGGATTTATTCAGCACCTCCTATGAGCTCTGGATATTTGACAACTGTATCGGATGTGCAGATACTCTGATATCCTACCAACACACAGAGCAAAGAGAGCATAAACTCACGACTGAACAGGCTCTGATACATAAAGCCGTCTTTTTCAGTTCTCCAACAGTCCCGGTACAGTGGTCTCAGAATCGCCCAACACAAACATTTAGAACAAGACAGCACAAAACAATGGGAGAAGTTACCTGTCTAAACAGGTTGGGAAAGTCATCCGCACTGTTAACTTTCCTAATTCCTTTTCCTCCTCCTCCTTCAGAAGCCTTGATCATGACAGGGTAGCCAACTTCCTCAGCAGCCTGATCAAGATGGGCAGAAAAACATGAGTAAGTACAGACAGGTAACAGAATCGAGCTGAAAATACCATTATTTCCCTGCTGATTTGTGTCCAGACTTCCACGTGTGACTCTACTTAGCAACCAAGACATGAATGGGACAGAAACCAAACATTCCAGTTTGAGAGGGTGCCTGTAGTTGGACTCATCAGCAGTGATTTTGTGGCCACAGAGAACTCTCTCCTCTCAAAGTGATCACAAAATCTTTTGTCGGTGCTCCATGCCATTAAATTTACAAATTCACAGAAAACCTTTTGTATAATACAGAAACTCATTACGCTGGGTAACACGGAAAAATCATATACTCCACCCCCTATCGTCACAAAGGAAAACTCCCAAATCCTGTACTGTGCCAGGAATATCTCTTATTCTAGAAATCTTCCTCAAAGAGAAATTTAACAAAAGATGAAATCAAGTTTGAGGTCATTGATCTTTATTAAAAGCACCTTCTTCTTGCATTAACCAAAAACCAGAAGAAAGCCCTTCATGAAATGCAACTTTGGTCCCATATTTTGTCTCTTTCTCCTAATTCTGCAGGCTAAGCCCGAGTATGATATGTAGAAGGTCACTTTCCACTTTCCAAGACTCAGTTCTCTGAGGCCCATTAAAAATAAACTAAACCTCTAGCTCTCTCCATGTACGCATGCAGCAAGACCTGAAATACCTCCGAAATACTAGCCACCTACTCGCAGTCCATCATCTGCGTCTTTCACGTAGCCTTTTTCATATAGCTCCTGAGGAACATTCAAGATACGCTTCTGAAGATCATTCTCCTGCCAGTCCACTCGAAGACCTGCAATACAAGCACTATCTTCTTAGCTCCTTCTGCTGCAAGCTCAGAGAGAACTCGCGCGTCACACTGGTGAAGTGAACAGCAGTCATAGTTCTGCAAGGAACTAGTCTGGAAGCTTTTAAAAAAGAGAGAATGCAGAATGTAAACAGGCATTTCTGTTTTCTAGGGAGCAGACCATTTCATCCTACAAATAATACATTTACCTTGTGCAATTCTGAGAATCAGGTTATTTACAGTCTTTTGAAACTGCAAAGAGCTTCCATGGAAACACAGTATTGGCTGTGTGCTCCCAAACCACACGCTATATGCTGGAAAAGTAGAGACTGCAGAAATACCAGCTACCACAGCTGGACTGTTAGACTAACAGCACGTTACACAACATGTAAATCTTGCCTGACACAGCCATACATCACAGTCACCATGTCTAAGCCTTGCATAATATACGTCTGAAATCCCAAAGAGATGGAACACCTCTTGGAACACCCTTGCGTGCAGACACTTCTTAAAGATTAGATGTGTTGAAGAAAAAAGATTAGAATGATCTTGATAAAACATGGGGCAATTTCCTCCTTACCACTGCCGCTCCACGGAAGAGTTGGGATGCCGGCAGTCTGAGCCACTATTGAAGAAGCAATCTTATCTCCCAAGGCCCACATTGCTTGGCTTGGAGGACCTGCAAAGAGCAAAAGCAATGCATAAGACAGAGACAAGAGACATCAGACATTAGGGAAATGTCCAGAAGTCTAATTCAGGTTCCAAGTAAGAGGGAGAAATAAACACTCTTAGCAGGGTTACTGCATGTCAGTCCAAAGGTCCAAAATATTTCTGCGGTTACGGCTCAACACACTACAGATAAAAAGATCTGCTAGAAGTGAGAGCATGATACAATTATCCCCAGGCTACCACACCACGACTTCAATCACAAGTCCATCTTTGGTTTTAAACACAGCACGTGTCCAAAGCCTTATCGAATATTCAGATCCATGTGGTTCAGGAGATGAGGCTCACTGCACCAAACACCTCCAGCGCTTGGTTAACTACACCACAAACTTCACGGACTGTCCGCGTAAAACTCCACTCTTTCCATAAAGCCTAACTACATACACCCTCTTTAAAATGACAACAGGGACATTCGGCTTTTAAAACAGCATGCTTTAACAGGAATCTTTTCTGAGTTTGTATCTCACAATATCCAGACGTTGGAGAACTTGCCACTCCTCCCACACCAGAACTACTCCCCAGCATACGTCCAAACCTCATCTAGTTTGTGAGCCTCAGCGATCGGAGGCAGACCACACTGTTAGACAGCATACCCAATTTTAACTAAGGACTAGACGAGACATTAGATGAGAAGTATATATCCTCACCCATGAAAGCAATCCCATTTTTGTGGAGCAGCTCTGGTAGTTTAGGGTTCTCAGATGCATGGCCCCAGCCAGCCCATACAGCCTGCAGAAGAAAATTGCATCCTTCACTCTTTGTTTTACTAAAACAAGCAAGCGAGCAGAAACAGAAAGCATGCAAATACTTCAAATCTTTTCCTCATTGAACACAGCCTCCTAACATTCATAAGCCAGACCTGCCTCCTGAATTACAAGGAATGCTTAGTTTAAGGGCGAGTGTCTCGCATCTTGTAGACAAGTCAAAAGCTGCTGCAACAGCAAGCTGCTGAAGAGGAACTAAGTGTAGCGAAGTGAAAGGGCGATGGGAACCTTTATCTCCTGCAGATACTCACAGTGGGAAACCCACTGCATTGTAATATGCATTGCCTTTAGGTTTGTAACTTGAATTTATTTGACCTGTCTTTTTCCCCAGCTACAACTCATCATTTAAGGAAAGATGATTGCCTAGTGGTACCTCTTGTTTTGAAAACTACCTTTGACACTTCTCACCTGCACTGGAATCCGCTTCGCAATGTCAAGAATGAGCTCCACATTTGCATAGTTGTTGTTGTTTGGTCCTCCTGGAACTGGGACGTAGTGATCTGCCATTTTAATATACTCTGGGAACACAAAGAAGTTCTCACTGAGGTTGCAAATGGAATAAACCGTACTTAGTCTAAAACTCCCTACACATACAGTACTGGAAGTACTCGACAGAATGGTACGCGATGCACACATTCAACTTCTTGCATCCTTGTGGGCACACAGGTCTGTGAGAGGAGAAGGCTCTGCACCTTCCCTAGTCTTTACAACTCACCCGCGTTTGCTTTCAGATCCTCAGGAGTCACCATGACAACAAATCTGATTGCCCGCTCGTTTCGAAACATCTCGTAGGACCAGCGCCGGATGGACCTCATGCATTTCACTGCTGCAATGCCGTTATTCGCTATCAGGACCTGAGTATATTAGAAGCAGCAATGAGAGAGAGCCTAAATAACACAAAACACTAAACAACAATGAAAATAGTTTCCTCTCTGCCGACTCTTTAACCCAGTTTTTGGGTTGTGCACTTTCCTTAGCCAGCATTCAATTCAGCAAAACACCTAATGGCCCATCAGTCAATTCAGAAATCAGCTCTTGCTCGACCACAAAGATTTTAATCTGTTATGCTTTGGTGGGATTAAAGAGCAAAGGACACACGAGAATAGGCATAAAACTTTTGAAAGTGGCTAAAAACTTTCGAAACCTGAAAGAGACCTCATCCATTAAATTATTATGTGTTTTTAAATACACTTCTTAGTGGTTTTTTCCAGTCTACTTCTGCTGTCTGTCTATAGATCTTTCTGTATCAGCAGAAACACTTTAGCTACTCAGGATTTTCTTTTTCCTCTCTCACGCTAAGCTAAAACAACAGGATGTTTATTAATTGCATATAAAACAAAATGGAAACAGAATGGTTAGAGGCAGCAGTACAACTTTTAAGTTCAGGAATATTAGTATTTTGATAGCTACAATGTACAACAGCACATAGAGAGAAGTCCCAGTTCAAGAGGAGGGAACAAAATGCAATATGCTGAAGTCTAAAAGGTCAGCAACTTACCTTCTCAATAACTTTATTCCCTCCAAAACGAGTCACAAACTCTGCTGGAGAAGCCACAGTGAAATCCCGCTGCACGTCGACTTTCTTCCTGTCCCGGCCTTGCTTTACAAGGTGTAAACCAGACATACTGGGTCTGCGGAAATTTGTGGGAGACAGAAAAAAACCAACTTGGCAGTGCAGAGGTACACAAATAGAACAGGGTATGTAAATAATTTGTTAAGTTTCTTTTGACCATCTTCCCCAAGTGGACAAGCAGAATCATTCCTTGCCTCCAGATCACCATGGCTTTGTTCTCAGCTTTCACAGGGATGACTCTGCTTTTTAACTGCCTCTAGGCCATCTCTCTGCAAAAACCAGGCTATCTGGAGAAATTCCAGTTACACCAATACGTCCGCTGTATATTGCTGCCCAACCCAGAACAACACTGCTCCACCACATTGCTTGTTCATCCACAAAAGCTGGAAAATGACAGCTATGTTTTCTGGCTTTGGTAAAAGAAGCCACTAAGATCAGACACCGTCAGGAAATCCTGTTGGGCAACCACAGCAAATACACCTCCAGATGCAAACGAGAGACTCTGTGACTGGTTACTTCAAATCATTTTCCAAGAATTCAGAAAACTCAATAAAAAAACAAAGGCCAACTCTTTGCACCATCCGCCTACCACAGTGCAGCACAACTGGGGAAACAACAAGGTACTTCTTATTTTCAAGCCTCTGAAGCTTTCTCTCTCGGGTCACCCCCCAGTTTACCGGCATTTTTCAGTGTGCTTTTCTTAACAGGCTCCTTTCCCACAGCCCCACCGATGAGAAGTCCTCGCCCCTGCCACCACGCAGGATTACAGAACCCCTCTGGAGGCAGGAGGGAATTGGAACAGTATTTAAAAACTACTCAACGCTTTGGCAAGACCCAACTGCAGCCAAGGGGGTCAGTGCCATGGGAGGAGCTGTGCAACCGGCAGCATGTGTCCCCAGGACCCCCACGGGCCCCGCTGGCTGCCCTTCGGCCATGGGAGCCCACCGGGAACCTCTGGCCTCATCAGCTGCTGAAGTGCCGATACCATTGAGCAATTCCCCTGGGAAACGGGCTGGGATGTGGTGGAAAGTGACTGGAGGGAGGCCACGAAGGGAAAACCAACCTAAAGACAAGCCAAGTCTTGTACAATATCAAGAGGTTTTTTCTAAACGCAGCCACCAAGGGCGGGCAGCCCAAGAGCTGTCCCCGGGAGGCTCACTGACCCCAGGGAGGTCTGGAGCACGCTGGCTTGAGCGAGCTGCTGTCAGAGGGGCTTGGCAACAGCCCGAGAGGGAACACACAGGTTCCCCCTGTTCCCTCCTAAGTACGTGATGGCCTATGAAGATTTACCCATCTGGAACACGGACGCTCTTTAACTCTTCATCAGGAGCACAGTGACATCACAGACCAGTATCGGGACTAAACTAAATCTGGCGATGAAAGAAGCCCTGAACAAACTGTAGCTCAAATCTGGTTTAAATCCAGAGTCTCCTCTCACCCATCTCTCCTATGAACGACCACGGTACCAACACACGGACAGGAAGGATCCTGACCCAAACTATCTAGCACACCAAACAGGTCTGTGCCAAATCCTGGTATAACCAACCCAGAACTGTACTAGAAGGAAAAGCGATCTTTCAGGTAAGGCAAGACCAGTGCCCAGATCTGACCGTAAAGACACGTTTACCTACTACACACAGAACAGGGAGGACCCTTCCCTCCCCGCCTTCATGCACACCGTCTGCTCTGGCCATGACATCTTACTGTGACATGACACTGACTTCTCCAGGAATTCCAGAGCAGCAGGAAAGGATATTTAGAGCACTCGAAATTCAGATCCTGTGTTCTGCATTAACACAGCAGTCCTGCTCTCACACACATGAGGTACTCCCACAACAAATGGCCATGCTGGCGGAGAACGTCACACTGTAGTCCTGCAATTGGTGAGCTTACCTGGGAAGTGAAAACCTGTTCAAGCACAGTGAAAGAGACTTTGAAGCAACTCACAAACCCAAGAATGGGAGAGTAAAAGTAACAGAAGAAACAAGATCAATAGGGTGACTTTAAAGCACGTTAAAAAAAGATGTCTATCTCCCAGTGATATTTTGGGACACATAAATGGCTGTACTAGGTCAGACCAAAGCACATCCAGGCTAGTAGCTTGTCTCAAAGAAGAGCTGCTAGCTGATATCTAGAGAAGGGCGTAAGAACAAGTGTGCTGAGTTCCTCCCCTGTGTACGTTCCTTTCCCTTCTTCCAGCGAGCTGCCCTTCAGAGACAGACATTGTCATTGAACTCAAAACCTGCCCCTATCAGCAAGAGCTGACAAACTGCTCTGTGATAATCTCAGCCCAGGAATTCAAGGACAGGAGCCAACAAGCAAGAAAGAAAGGAAAGGTGTAGTTAAAGTTGAATCTCTACTAAATCTGTGTACTTAAAGAGGGTCAGAATCTATGGCACGGCAAGGAAGGAGCACAGTCCGACAAGTGAGATGGGTTTATTCACTGCAGGTTTATTGAGAGCAGTCTCAACAAAAATAGAAAAAGATAAAAATCTTGAGGTCAGAATCTGTGTATGAATATGAACCATCCTGTCCAGTTGATTACTACACACATCAAGATACTACTGCAGATAAAATGTCAACAAAACTAGAGATTCATCATCCAGAATAATACACAAACACTTCTTTGTAAGTACAGTTCTATTTAATTTCTGACAGTAAGCATACCAAGAACATTGTTTATTTACTAATAACCACAGGCTGCACATTATAATCAAACAGAAGAGGTTTTTTTCTTTTTGCAGGTTAAGATGAGGTAGAACTTGGGCAGCAAGGAAGAGAGAACACCGAGCTCTAAACAAAACAGAATAAATGCTGAGTTAGTAACAGTCACCCCTATTAATCACCATGCCACAACTGCAGTGTTCTGTTACGTAGGAACTTTCAAAATGCTCGTTTACCATTCAGTTTATGGAGGTTAGAAGTTGTGCAGAATCTCAAACTTTAACGCTGATTCCCCGACTAAAATGTATTCTAGCATCTTTCTGACAGGCTGCATGCAGATACCTCGCAGTAACTGGCAAGGTTTGAGAGGATAAAATTAACACGGAAAAATACCAGTATGCATTTCCAGTACAGAGTGCCCAACTGCCCCAGTAGATGGCTGCTGGTATGAGGAAACAATCATATCTGTAATTCTTACCTTTGCAGCATGTGGTATCTCATTTCCTGACTCTGCTCTGCAGAATCCTCCATGCTGTCTCAGTGAAGGAATTAACAGATTTCAGGCTTGCTTGTGACTTGTCTACTGTAGCTGCTGCTATTTGTTTTTTAATACTGCAGCTCAAAACCCAGCAGGGGAAAGCTGCAAAGAGCCTCTTGCACTCATGTGGTTCTCCTTGAAGCAGTGGCACTTCCCAGATTGCTTCAATCTCTTAACCTTTGTCCCTTGCTTTCCACCACCCCTTTCTCTTGTCACTCTTCCCGTGACGCAGCGTGCACAGAGAGGGGAGCAGCTTCCCTATTCTGCATTCAGAGGAAAGCAGCTGATCAGGAAAGAGAGAAAATGATCTACAGGTTACGTAATCAGGCTTAACACACAGCCTCGCTGCTGCAGGACACACGTGTGCCGTGCCTGCTTGCAGCAATGGTCAGTTCTGGTCCACGCTCCCCTCCACAGGGGTCACGCAAGGAAGTGGAGAGCACACGGCTTCTCCGTGCGCCAGCGTCCAGAGGAACCTGCACCGCTGGCCACACAGCTGCACCGGCAGCAGGAGAGCAGCCCCTCGGCAGCTAGCTCTGCGAGAGCAAAGGAGCAACTCCAGGGGCCCATTTGCCCAAATAATTCAATTGACATCTAGGATTTAATACCAGATTTTCAGACGGGGTGGGGAGGGGACAAGGAATGCATTTCCAGGGCTGCAGAGAAGAAAATCAGAGGCACAGCTTGTACAGGCACACGGAGCATATCAGCGATCCAGACACGAGACAGCGGATCGCACTGGACACCAGCTTGGAAGCTGGGAGACCCTGGACAAGTCACTGACGCTTTCTGTGCCTCTGTTTCTCCACCTATAAAATGGAGATGAGATCACTCTAAGTGCTGTAATAATAAATATCCTCACAAGTGCAGTACCGCAGCGTCCAGTAACATCACTGGAGAAAGGAAGAATTTGTACGCAGCATTGAGCACATGCAAAAACACTAATTGCAAACTTGGGGGTAGGGAAAGGATAAGCACAGGCAGTGACTGCAGCAATACAGTGACAATCAAACCTGGACTAGAACTAGACACAGCAACCAGACTACATCTTTAAATGTCACAACATTTGGGTCTGTTGTGATGTGCGGCCACATCCAGGTAGCACAGCTTTTATCTGATGCACACACATTCCAGGAGCCCAAGCAAAAGCCACGCAATCCCCCAGGAGGGAATTACGCCTTTCGAACGTGTTCCCAGAGGAAAAGTGTCACATTAACGTGATGACAGTATGCAACCTTGAGCCCCAAAGGGCAAGGGGAGGTCCCTGCAGGAGACAGGGAACTATGAATAGTACAGGTGGCACGAGCAACGACAAGGAGAGATGGCCAACAGCAAGCGCTGGGTGTCCGATAAGTGCAGGCAAACAGTCCCGTGCAGAGCCACTCTCTGCAAGCACCACCAGCAGAAGGGTCAGGGGGACAGCGACACACTGTGGCAGTGAAGGCAGCAGTCACAGTGGAAGTAAATTCCTTCACCAGACAGCAGAGACAAGATAGACCAAGGAAAGAACAGAGTTTAAACAAACAAAAAACCCAACATTATGTATCTACCCAATAACTAAACGTCCCTCTCACCGGTCAGCCTTTGCTTCCTCTTTGAAGAGCTACTCAAACTACCCAACTACGAAGTACACCAGAAATTTCCCATTTAGTTCATTTTACAACAGAAGTATGTAAGAAAAAGCAACTTATCTTGAAGTATTTTCCAGCACTGGCTCCATCCTCAGAGGCCTCCGCCACACCACTTCCCCCAGTGCAGCACTGACCCCTCTCACCTGGGCTAACTCGGGGACTCTGCCTCCCACACCCCAGATCGCATGACTCCGGCCATGGCAGTCTGCTCTCCCAGGTTCTCCAGGCTCCTACTTCCCCCCTTCTCTCCAGGAAGGCTACCGCAATCCCACCACTTCACCAGCTCCAAACAAGCCATGTAAGGGTAGAGAACTGGCAACCTACAGACTCTGCCCAATAAAATCTGTCACTTTCTCTTCTGGCCATCACTGTGTAAGACCAGCAAAACCCAACAGATGTTCAGTGACTACTGGATACGCATTTCGTGTAGAAAATGGTATATTCCATAATTTCAAAATAAAATACTTGCATGATTAATGATCCCATTAGATTTCTTCAGGTTTTGATCCTGATTTGAGATTAAAATTTATACACAGTATAACCAAAATCTTATTTTTCAGGTTTTGTGAAAACAGTTTCCCAAATATTTGTGCTCCAAAAAAACCCCACGCGGGGCCCCCCATCCAAACAATTTCTGACCATTGCAGCTGCAAGGAAACAAATCCTACATGTACACACAGCTTGATGCTAGAGGAGCAGCTTCAGCATTGGCTAAAAATATTCATCGTGCCTTCTACCAGCTGAATTCACTGCTGTGAAATCAATAGAAAGGATTTGCTGCAACATCCCTACAGAAATATGCCACACGAGGATGTGTCGTTCTGACACAATACTTACCAAACACGCACACACTGTACAGAGCTCATTTCCTAAACATAACACTACTCAGAACCCAAATGGCAAATATCCCATGAAAACCATCCCCCTCTTTAGACCCTAGGCCTGCTGTCAGACAAAAGGAAAGCCTGCGCGGTTCTCTTCTGTTCTAGTCTCCAAGAAAAAAAGCATTCATTACAGCCACATACCTGACGCACATCGCAGCCAGGAGCCTGCATTGATCCCAGCACTGTAACATGCCAAGTGCTATCCGTGACGTAGCCGTTTATTCCAAAGGCAGGGATGCATTAGCTGGCTTGGCTGAAAGGCAGCCGTAAGGAGACTGCAGCACACACATACACACACCCCCCCAGGAAAGGATTTTTTTTTTTTTTCCCTCCAGATTAGGCCTGTATAGGGTGTGGAGAGGGGGCAGCTCTCATCATCAGTCTGGGCTTTATGTTTGTAAATATGTAAGCGCTGATGTGAACGTATGTCTGATCTGGGTGATAAGGCTCGAGCCAGTCAAAGCATCCGTAAGATCTGCTCCAGTTTTAGATCTGCCCTTGCAACCTATTTCACAGAAAGGCAGAGAGAAAAAGCAAGCGTCTCTATAGTCCAGTGAGCAACGCAGAATTCTGCAACCGGAGTAAATGGTTCACTATGTCTCGGGTAATAGGCACTGGGAGGCAGCAATCTAGACTTATTCAAAGACAGCTTTTGCCTGTGATTTTAAAGAGACAGGACAGTTGGCTGGAATGCAGACACTGCCAGAAATCACTGTTTCAACCTATAAATCAGAAAAAAAAAATTACTCAGCTCTGACAAAGGATTGAGCCTCAGGATTTCAGGGAAATTAAATTAAAGGATGCAGAACAAAAACCAATAAAACAGCCTTTTCCCTACTCCCTGGCTAAGGAACTTCACTGTCACGCTAACACAGAGTTTGAACAGCCACCAAGGCAGGTCTTTAGCCTAAATCAGTAACTTAGGTTCCAAAACTACACAGCCCAAACTGGCACAAGCTGCTAGGATTCCTCTCAAATAAACAAGTACCAACAGCTGCAATGGACGCAGGTCTTAAGTGCTGAGAAACTTGTTTGTCAGATATTTTCCTGAACTGTGTATCTAGCTTTTCCTCTGCCATGTGGATGCATTTGAAACTGGACCATACCCACGGGACGCACACACCACTGCTGTTCCTTGCAAGAGCCAAAGCAACATCACAGCTGTTGTCACAGGAGGGAACCCAATGCTTTAAAGCTCACCGAGCTCCTCTGGATCACACCCTCCGTGTACTATGATCAAGAGCACCTCAGTCCCGAGGCTCCACATACCCCATTCCCTCCGACTGTTCCTTCCAAGGAGTTCCATGCTCAGCTCTGAGTCTCATGCTCGACAAGCCTCTAGCCTCCTGCACACTCCAAGCCCCTTCCTTCTGCTTCCAATTCATCTTTCAAAACCCATTTCCTCACCATGTCCTGCCTGCTTAGACCCATGGCACCAAATTCTCACCCCCCAAAAATACCTGGTAAATCCAAATGTCAATCCAAATAAATACTGAAATTTAAATTGAATTGATACCTACACTCCAGTTCCTGAAACCACAAAGCACGGAAAGATCTACATCCTCGTGAAGTACAAAATTCCACATGTTCCTGGAGCAACAGCCTAACACTCTCCAGGTCAAGCCCTGCCACCACAATGGAAGTTAACAACTACCACAGCAAAAGACAGTTCTGCACCTGAGAAGAGAGGGGGACTGAAGTCTTTGGCAAGGAGCCTTCGAGTGTTGACAGATCTGATCTGCATGAATCAGAGAATATATCTTCTTTAACACCCAGAATTAAGGGGGTATGCGGAGGAGTTTTGGACAAAATTTATCACTGAAAGAGGTTTTACCTAGCATAAGAGAATCCTGCACTGAAAGCACAGAGCAGCCCATTTCAGCTGCTAGTCTTACAGACAGAGTTACGACACAGAGTCAAGAGATCCAAGTCATTCCCCAGCCTGGAGATTCCTTGCTTTCCCTGCCTAAAATAAGCTGAATGACACTTCCTCTTTTCCCAGATTTGCTGCGAGCCTACATTCATTGCCAGCTCCTTCTGCAGCCACCGAAGACACGAGCACCAGGCTGGGAGGGGATTCTGCAAATGAGCTTCTCTGAGAACAGCTCTGCTACCCGTCCCAGTCCAGGGGAGCAGCCAGGGCATTCAGGAAAATACAAGAGAGGATCTTAAAGAGTTCTGGTAGGGACAAAGCATACTTTGTGATCTTTTTAATTAGAAATATCAGATAAGTAAGCCAGTAGGAGACACTGTCACTGCTGTTGTATCTTAGCTAGCCAACCTCTGCAAAATCTCCCTACAAATGACTGGATTTCCCATGTTAACTGAGATCACAGGGAGTAAAACATGTTACACCAACATAAGAAGAATGCTACTTTTGAGAGGTATGCAGAGGAAAAGCCCTTTAAAGTGTGTTTGTCATCAGTATAACCAGAAACAGCTAGGAATCCTAAACACCTCGCAAGCTTCCTCTTTTTCAACAGATACAGGAAGAAATTCAACTTTTCACTCCAGGTGGATGAAGTTCAAAATATAAATCACAACATCGCTCTCTGGCAGTAGAGGTAACAAAAGGGAACTAAATCCCTTCTTTTGGCAGCAGTTCCTTGAAGATGTACAGCTTCATTTCAGTAACTTGCAGAAACATGCAACAGTATCGCTCTCCCTCATCTGCTGAGCCAACAGCAATTGACCGTACGCAAAGGCAAATGTCTCAGCAAGCCACACACAGCTCCAGCTCCATTAACCGCGAGATGCATACCCATGCAAGTCATCCCAGACAAAAACCTCAGCAGCACCATGGCAACTGACAGCACAGACAGCAGAGCAAGAAGAGGAGCCTTCAACTCCAGCAGCCGACCTGCTGCCAGGAGTACGCAGAAAGCCAGGAATGGGAAGGGATCAGTACAGCAAAGGAGAAATCCCCTTTGATGCAGCTGCACCAGTGTCGGATGCAGCAGTGAAAGCATCAGCCCTGCAGACACTAAAGCATGCTTGCACTTCTATGCACACATTCATGCATAAAAGTACAGCTGCACTCACAACTTTACAGGATCAGTGCTCTATAGTGTAATCTCCTAACCACAGGAAGTCGGACTGGGAAGGAACTTTTTTAAAATTCGGGACAAGCTCAAAAGGACCCTTTATTACTTTCAGGACTTTGTGCAACCGCTACGGCTGGCTTCTAAGCAGGCATCCTGTCCCAGTGCCAGGCGGGGCACACTCCACACCCTGCTGTCCAGACTAAAATTGAAGCATTCTTCCAAAATCACTTTAATCGATGATTAGTTCTTCTTAAGCATCTCAATTATTGAGACTATTTACTGAGAAGTCCAAATACTGTGCTTAGGGCTAAAGCCTCTGTGGGCTTAACGTCAGAGGTAACAGCTGAGCTGCTTCCAAAAACCAGCTTTCAGTTGATGCAAGTGGATTGTCAGGTGACTCTGTACGAAACCAGAGCCCTGATGTATAAATACCAGAAGACATACAGGATTTATTCTATTTTAAACGGGAATTTGACATAAGATACCATCTTTGAAGCTAAGAATTAAATTTAGCAATAGTCAAGAACAATTTATTAAACAAAACAGACCCAAAGTACTTTCCAAGTGGCATTTTTAAAGAAGTTATTTAACCTACCACTAAAATTTCAGAAAGGAGCACAGCAACTAACAGCTCACTACACTACAGCAAAAACTGCATCCCAACAGCATTCCTGCCTTCCACTGGAAGTGTTGATGGAAATTTCTGAACTCAAAGACAACAAAATTATGCCTGGAAGCAAAAAGATTCAGAAAAAAATGCTGTGCTTGGTTTTATTATCTAAAGGTGCAAAACGCAACAAAGAGTAGATTTGGTGGATGTAGAGTGCACACAGGTTGAGTATTTCTTCAAGGACACTTGCTGTCAATGTTAGATGCTGTAACAGAGTGAGGAGGGCATTTACATGGTTGTTACCACTGATACTGTTTAACTACAGCACAACTACAAGCAAGAAAAGAATCAGAACATTTTAGTCTGCACGGTTACTCTTCCAACACACAATTCCCGTTAAGCGCCGATGTTCCACACATCAATTTAAAGTTCATTATCAGAGCAAGGCTTTCTCAATCCTACACACTCGCAGCCAACTGGCACCATCAAAGGTCTTCGCAGATCCCTAGTGGTGTGGAAGCCTCTACCGTACAACCCGTCCCAGCAAGGCTGTCTTTAGCAGCAGCAGACACGCTTACCAGGATCAATAAGGTGACAGTTGGAACAACACAGCACACACACTCTGCGTGCTCAAAGGAAGAAACGGGAGCTGGCACCCAGACTGCCCACAGGTGGGTCAGGATGTATCGATCAGATGTCACAACCCCATCAGACGATAAGGCTCTTGGCTCAGACAGGAGACTCGCAAACCTCGGGTACTGAGCAGTCTGATGAAATCTCTCTGCTCCATGAACTGGCAACGTGGTGTCACTTTTCAGGGGGCTCTAAGAGCAAGAGCAAAGCACCAATGCCTGTTACGGCAGGAAAAGGGCCTCTCAGAAAACCAGATGTGATGGAAGGCATGACTGCCGTGAGACTCCCACCATGGCATCAGAGGCTCGAGCATCCTTCACAACGATGGTTACTTCGGCCTCTACTGGAAGGAGTTTCCCTGCTGTAACACAGCACAAATAGCTCATGAGAGCTGATGGCCAAGGAAGAGCATTTCTAACTATCAAAGTCATTTTAATGTCGACATAGTGCTCCTCAGAGGGGTGAAAATCTGCTTGGGATGTCAAGAGAAGCACTGGAACAGCTGTTGCCCAAAAGGTACAATCACTGGTACTGAATATTATAGGATGGATTAGACAGTCTTACACTCAACCTCCACAAAGCAGCAAAATGGAGTTCAGAGGAGAAAGGAAGTTTTACTGTCTAAACCTCAGCGACCAGGAGTATAGGAGAGGAGAAAACAGCTTGATCAGATGGCTGACAACTCTGCTTTCCAGCTCTCCTGTGCTGGAAAGAAGCAAGCTCTTTCCTTTAGCTACCACAGCAACAGACTTACTACCTGACATGCTCAATGAAGACGTAAAAGGATAGTTCAGGTATCTCTTACAAACCCTTCTTCAGCTGACTCAACTCTGGATTTTAGACATAACCCTGCCCTGAGACGGACTTCTCTGCAGCAAAGCCCCCCCACCTCAAACACAAGCTGTCTCCATCCTTAGCTGACCAAAATCTCCCCTGTGAAACTAACCAGCAAATGGAAAGATTTTCGGCAGCTTCTTCAAAAAGATACGTTCCCTTGGACCTGCACCTTGTTTGACCCTTTAGCCAAAGGGTACAGAACCTCCAATGAATTTCTCTTTGTCACTTCAGAAAACTTTGTACCTTTGTGATCACCAAAAGGAAGCTGGAAGCAAGAATACCCGTGTTCCATTAACTCACTGTCCCAGAGTGACTTCAAGCAAGTTGCTGAACTTGTCTGTGTCTCAGTTTCTCCATCTGCAAACATTATTTGGAAATCTTTTGATGAAAGGGACTACCCCCCTGGAAAACTCTTTCAATTCATCTCACTTTATCTTAGAAAAACAGCCTATAAGGCTGTAACTTTTTTATTTGGATTGGCATTTCTCTCCAATTTAACTGAAAGTCAAGTACCCTCAGAAGAGAGAGCCAAAGTAAGCAAGTTACAACAGAGGTGCTCAAGGTTGCACACCTATTGCATTACAGCTCTCTGGTGCCAGGTAGTGTCTTAGAAGCTGTTCGATTTTCTTGCTCTCCTATTGTCTATTTCCACACTAATGGCTATGTATTCATCCAGTTTCTTCTGTTCCTAAAGTATATATAAACTTTTCCTGCTTCAAAATCACCTTTTGTGCCGCTGAATTATTATAACTGGCAGTCATTGGAAAGGTAATTCCCTTTAAATTTGCGTAAAGATTTTATATCTGTTATATTACTGGCTAAACACGTCCATCAGCACAACCAGAACAATTCTGGAGAGTACGGACTATCCCTCTCCTGCCTCAGCCCAAAGAGTCTGCTACTATTTGTTTTCAGAGGCTAGTGGTACACAAATCAGCAACACCAAAGAAAGGGGCGTGTTGACAAGCAAATATTAACAGTCTCAAAATTCCAACTTCACAGTTCATTTGAGCCACACAGAACAAGGGGTAGGACTGAAGCATTCCTCTTCCCAGCTGCGAGGCCAACATCTCCATGAGCTGCAAGCAACACCTATCACCTGGCTCATCACCCCTTTGCAGGACACCAATCTGTTCTTTAACTATCACCAAAATTTTCTCTACTCAAAACAAAAAACATCCCAAGTGATCGGAGTCATTGATCTCACCCAGGGGTCCTGCCAATTCTTTGGCTACATACAAAGCAGCAAATCCCATACAAAGACAAAATAAGCAAACCACGTCCTTTTTCTCAACAAACACAGCCCGTCTACAACACACACAAAAGTCAAAACTTTAAAGATCTCAGTCAGCACATTTCAATTTTCTGAAAGCTGGGACAAGAGACAGGCAGTATAAGCAAGAGCACCGTAACACTCAGCAGCTGAGAAGGCGCTTCAGGAATTTAGGCACAGATATTTCCAACGGAAAACAGAGGGTTTTGAGACACATAAACATACAAGAGGCCATTTTGAATCAGAATGCCGGAAGATTCTTGGCACAACAAAAACATTTGAGGCTGGATATAAAGTTGAATCTTTGGATTATCTTTGGAATGGATGGGGTAAAAAACTGAAGACTGATTCAGAGTGCTACTTTATCCATACCTCATATGGCTTGCCACACCCTCTTGGGCAGTAGGAAGTCCTAGATCTGACAGGGAATCCGAGCAGACAGATACAGGCGACAAAGACCTCTCTTTCTCCTCCAGCAGATCAAGTTTCACCAAGGAGCTCGTCTCATCTTCTGAGTTATCCTCTGACACAGAGCCAATAATAAAGCGAGAGGAAGGGCTCTCCAGGGGTTTACTGGGTTGGGAAGAATCTTCCATGGCTCCTACAAACCGGGCTCTCAGCGCTGTGAGGGGCAAAAGAAAGCAAAAAATACAAACCTGAGGTTAATACCTGCTACTGCAGAACAGAGAAGAGGACAAAGCGAGGTTTGCTTCTGATAGTAAATGCAATGTTGAAACACCATAAATAAACCATAAAACACCCCGACAGGAGTCCAGGACTGAGAACAGTTACTTCTGCTATAATAACTGACTTTTCTGTCTGCATAAGGACTATAAGAGTAACGCAGCTGGTCATTCTGATTTGTTGCACAACCTGCTAGTTTAGACAAAGCTGCATAGGCACTTAAAAGGGAAAAAAAAAAACACCACATAACACAAAAAAACCCCAAACCAACAACAAAGAAAACCACATTCAAATGCATGACTAGAAATCAAAAACTTTTATTTTACTACTATTCTTTGGCTAGTTAGTTATTGGTGACATTTATAACCTGAGTGGACATGGACCTCAGCAACCTGCCACAGCTGACCCTGCTTAAGCAGGGGTTGGACCAGGTGATCTCCAGAGGCCCTTCCAACCCCAGCCACTCTGATTAAAAACCTGGATTTCAACAGCCTCCGAACACTGGGACTCACTGACCACCCTCTGATCTGACTCAACAAAGTCATCAGAACTGTAACCAACAAAACAAGATAATTTCCTGCAAGGTTGGCGAGTGGAACTAGAGCAGCAAAGGGAGCCGATGGGAAGACACGGGTAAGGAATGATGGGGTCAGAAACAAAACTTCCCGGTTTTGGCAGCAGTGAGCTGTCAGACTGGCTCAGCCATCTTCTGTAACGTCACCCTGACTTTAACCTCTTGGTCCCAGATCATCCATGTCAATTAGGGAATAGTATCTACTTTATCGTAATATATTGAAACTTAGTGGCATGATTTACAACTGTCAAAGGAAAATACAAAAGTTCAGGTTTCCATTTTCTATTTGCAAAATTATATATACAAAAAGAATCTCCTAATATGGGAGATATTCCCATATTAAAAAAATTCAGTGTTGTTCCAACAGGGAATGAACGCATTTTCTCCAAAATTAAAAAAAAAATATTACAGCTGAGAAAGAGCATGAGAGATGGAGAAAACAAAGGAGCACCTCACAGCACAAACACAGGTGGGATGGGGAATAAACATTTGATATGCCTTGCTCTGCCTGACTTGGATGCACTTACATGATAACTACACACAGCTGGAAATCATCATTACACACATCAATATACAATTAGGAACACACTGACCTCTTGTTATTCTTGCAATCTGAGTAGTTATCCACTTCCAAAACGAACTGTAAGAAAAAAGAATTAACAAATAAATACTATTACAAAGAATACTCAGTGTGTGTTTTCCTGACTATACGAATCTTTGAACATAAAACTGTTGTGAAAAAAACCCAGGTACAAAACAGACTAGATCGCTTGCTCCAGGTCCCAGAGGAAACCGAGAACTGAACCATGATGCCCAAGTCAAGCCGTGGCCCCTCCTGCTCGTCCATCGTTCTGAGCACTGCGTTAGCACACACCTGATCATCCCACATGTATTTCAGTTCTGCTCCTAGAAGAAACTACACTTTGTGCCAGGAGTATCTATGTCAAACTTTTTTCTCCAACTTCTGAACCTGCTGGCAGATTTCAGCAGAATTTGATAGTGAGGAGTAAATCCCAATGATAATTAGAAATCTGGTGAAAAACTGGTGGCTAGAAGACACAGCTGACAGACCGTATTTTCACATTTCAAACCCCAATAGTTTACCCGTAAACTAAACTGTGATACAGCAACACAAACAAGGACCAGGCGAGAGGGCACTGACCTCAGGGCCCCATTCTCCCCAGAGGTACTTCACTATGCAGGACTGTTTTGATACCCTTCATTCTCATGCCATGCTGACATCCTAAACCAGTGGGAAAACCCCGCCAGCCCTGCTAATTATAGCCACGTTATGCCCCGTACAGGGATGCAGCATAATTGGCTCGAGATGAACATGACAGCTTTCATCCGGTACATGAGCAAAACTGGACCATGTTACAGCACAAATAGGACATGATCATAGTTTTAATTAGAGCAGAGACAAGTAATTTACAGGCAGTGCAATCCTTAAACACCATGCTCTTTCTTTTCACCAGTAACTGGGAATTAAAAACTCATCCAACTGGCTTACGCACTTTTACCATGAATGTACTTGACTGAATTATTTAGATCAAACCCTGTGTTGACATCGCTACTCCCACAAACTCTTGTTTCATCGGGGCCACAGGCAGTTCATTTTACAGAGATGTCCTTAACCATTTTATGACTGAAAAGTCACAAACATCTGTCTGACTTAGGCATGAGAAGGGTGGATCGATCTGTCTTTTTGGAGGGTAGAGATGGAGAAGAAAGGGAAGCATGATGCTGAAGCCTGCAGAGCTATCGTTGACATGCAGAAACTAAACCACCCAGGAAGATTTCTTTAACTGAGGTGCTTGGGCAGGACTTAAAGCTCAGATAGCACAAAGTTTAATCAGATTTGTTTTGCACATGTAAACATGAAAACAATATTTACGTGTATATTTATCCTGGCATCAGATCACTCCTAGAAAATTTCACCCAGACAGATTTACTGTTTGGCTCAATTATGAGCACTGAAGAATCTGGGATACAGCCAAAATAACTTCAACCCTTTCTTAATGAAGAAAAGCTTTTTCTAATTTCAAGAACTTATATGTTAATAAGCAAGTTTCAAGGCTTTTTCTAAGTAGAGAAGGAAACAGAGGAACAGGCAGGGAAGCATTTCACTCAAATACTCGATGAGAAAGCACCAAACCGATGCCAAGGCCCCTGATCCCCCCGCCACGCTCCAACAGCTTGACTCAAACATCTTGTTTGTACAGCTCGGTTCAAAGCGGTTAGTTACCCACGAAGCCCCATTCAACTCCATTTACCAAGGCACTTCCAACCCCTTGTACTCCAGTCCCAAAGTCATAGGTTCTGCCAATGTTTTGCAACCAGCTGGTAACTCAGCCTTGCATTGAATCAGACAGAAGCCCAGCTTGTTCTCAGCATGCTGAAATTGGTTATTCACATTTAAATTAATTTCAGCATTGTCTGGGGCCAAATCAAATGCAGACTTTCTCAGAGATCTTGCAGAAGCCTTTTGCTTCCAGTGCTGCAAGCAGAACGCCCGAGTCTCACCAAACCTCCGCATGTTGTATTCCCTGTAGTTTCTAACACAGCATCCAGCTGACCACCGAGACAGCGTTCATGTACCACTGACCTTAGCAGATGTACTGTTTCTTTTAATAATGTTGAACCAGACCCTGAAAACCAAAATTGTCTGGCTCCCCAACTACATACAGCCCCTACACTTATTTTTGTGGGTGTCAATAGCCCTTGGACAAGTTAACTTTTGCAGAGCGAGAACTTTTTGTAGAAAAAAAATCCTGGGAGTTACAGAAGGATACAGACTGAGAATTCAATCCTGCAAGGATTTAAGAACAGGTAACATCACGCACTCCGAGCCTCCTCAGTTACATAAACATGTTAAATCACGGCTGCACCTTCACAGAACCTGAGCCACGCTGTCCTCCCTCCTGCTGAAGGAATCAGCTCACAGAGTCTGAAGCTACACCGCGCTTTCACAGCTCCCCAGCTCTGCAGGTATCAAGGTATTTAAGACCCAAATTGTGCTCACGCTACAAGCCATGAAAACTGCAATCCAAACTGAAAAAGTAACATATCTGGTTTTGCCTGAGGTGAAACAAAACCCCATTCACCTCTCCATAGCTCTACTACTATCAGGAGCAAAATCTTTGGCTTGACAGTGAAATGCACATGTAAAAATATTGGACTTCAGAAGTTTCTAAAACAACTTTAAGATCATGGTCTTTATTGTAAAATACACCTAGGCGTGAAACTTCTTACATAATGTCAGTGGGAAATTAAGTTTCTAGTTTTTTCAAACCACCCCATTCTGAAGACAATTGCACTGAAAAGAACATTATTATTTCAGTGAAAATGAGTTGTAGATTCTTTCGAAGACTCAGAATAGCACCTCTACAATATTGATAATTCATATAAAAAGGAAATCAAGAAAACTAGTTTTATTTAAAGGTCTCCTGTTTAAAGTTCCAGGATCTGTGGTATTGCTAATCAACACAAATGATTTCAAAACGATGAAATGGAAGTGTACTCTCACCAGCCTAACTAAACGAACACACGTAACAGAAAACAAGCTAACAAAAAAGGTTAAAAAAAGTACAAATAAATGGCATCTGTGTAACAAGTTGACTACTTAACTGCTTTCACTGAACACAAAAAATCAGCAACATGCTCACCTACACCAGGACTGGAAGTGAGTTTCCAGATCAGGAGAGGGCAAAGACGATTTTGCACCAAGAGGGGCCACCCAGCATCAAACCCCTGACCTGCAGAGTTCCTTGCCCACGCTGTCAGGCCGGCTGCTGCTGCATTTTAAGACTCACTCAGTCTCAAAACTTTGTGCCCGTATCTCCACGCAACCAGTGGGCAGCAATTCTAACTCTGCTCCGCCTGAGCCGTGCCTCCTGGTTAATAACTGCGCATTGCTTCACCTCCTACCCTCAGTGTTCCCAGCAATTACCAATGACCCTGAAAGTGCTTTTGCTTCCAATGCACTGAAAGGTGCTTCACAAACTACTTGTCCACAGGTTAAAAGTTCTGGTTAGTTAGTTTTCAGGTTGACTGTATGAACATTAGACATATAAAGCTAAACACCCAAGTGGAATACATGCTTCCTAGGTCTCCTCAGGTGAAATATGTCTGTGTCACTTCCAAAAAGAACATAAGGACAAAGAAAGAGCCTGTATGTACAGCTACCCTGGTTTGCTAAAACTCTCAAGCCTGTATCTAAATCCCATTGTTTTCGAGAAAATTCAGCATAACTTAAGTGGTTTCCTGAATATTTACAGCCTGCTAAATTGGAACAGACTACAATTTTACTTTGGAATTTTTTTTAAACATGGTATATTCCCTTTTGTTAAACATGGTATATTTAATTTTAAAACTTTCTCAAGAAGACTTAAGGAAGGAGAGGTGAGAATAACAACTTGGTTTGTTCTGCAGATGTGCTTTTACAACTTTATTATTTTCAAGCAGCCCGCAGCACCTTCTAGAAGGCACTCCCAGGGCTCCTTTCAACCCCTGTGAAAAGCCAGGCCCCAAACTCTTCCCTCAGATCCTGAAATCCCACCAGAGATGGCCGGAGGATGACAATAAAGAAGAGGGATGCCTCAGCTGGCAGACCAGGCACCTCCTTCTCTAGCCCTACGCTCACTCGGTGGCTCCAACACACTCCATCTTATTTTTTTTGTGAATTAACTCACTCGCACGCGGCAAAGCCACAACCAACTTGTTGTTCCGCGCTGGAGCAGCAGCCGGCGCAGCCGCCCGCCCGCCGGGAGGTGCCCAGCGGCCCCAGGAGCGATCAGACCCGCAGCCCACGGGAACCCCCCGCCCCGGTGCGGCACCACCCCCTCCCGCCGCGGCGGGGCCGGCCCGGACCACACCGCGCCCGGGCGCGGGCAGCAGCGAGGCACCGGGAGGAAATCGCGCAGCTCTTCCGGTGGGCAGCAGCGGCTCCCCGCCGGCCGCCTGCCTGCGCCGCATCCCCGCGCCCGCGAACCCCTTCCCGCCCTCCGCATGCGGAGCGGAGCGGCTCCGGGCCGCTCCCCCGCCGCAGGCGGACCCGGCCGGCCAGCAGCCCCCGAGCACCGCGCCCGCCCGCCCGCACGGCACAGCCCGGCAGCCTCCCGCCGGCACGGCGCGGCCCGCGCTCCCCCGGCCCCGGCCCCGCCCAGCCCCGCCAGCACCCGAGGGCACCGGAGTGCTCCCGGCCCACGCGCGCCCCTCCAGCCGTTCCGCGCGGCCGCCCCCCTCGCGCGGGCTCCCGAGCCCCACAGGCCCGGCGCGGCGGGGCGCTCACCTCAGGGTGCCGGGCGCTGCGGAGGCGCGGCGGGCCCCCGGCCTGGCGCTGGGCAGCGGAGCTGGCGGGGGCGCGGGGCTGCCCCCCCCATTCACCGCGCGGGCCCGCCCTGCCCCGCCCCTCCCGGGCCCGGCTCCGCCTCCCGCCAGAGCTCCGCCGCCGCGGTGGTGTGATGCGGGGGTTACCTCAGGTCAGACACCTCTAACCCCGCCCCTCCCGGGTCCGGCCCTGCGCCGCTCCCATTGGCTCTCGGTGGGCACACAGCGGGGGGTGTGACCAATCAGGCAGAGCGCGCGGGGCGTGGCCAATGAGGAGATGCCTATGGCCTGAGCGGCCGGCTGAGCGCGCCCACTGGCTCCCGGCGCGGGGGAGGCGCTGCTGGCGGGGCTCACTCACCCCCCCCCGCTGCTTGGTGCGGCCCCCGCACCCCCTCAGCCTCTTGGGGCCGCGCCGGGCGTCGTCCCCCGCCTGCCCCCTGTCCCGAAATCGCAGCATTTTTGGGAAAAACCGCACAGTGGGGGCCGGTAACGGTGCCCGAGCTGCAGCAGAGCCTGGCCCACGGTCGGGCCCGGCCCAGGCAGCGGATCCTGGGGGGCAGGAGGGGCCGGACGCACGGTGAGGCCCGGTCCGACACCCCCAGGGCCGCGGTACCAGCCCGCTGCACAGCGCTTTGAAGAACTGCCCCTTCTCTTTCTTACTTACAAAGTTTTAAATTTTGTTGCATTACAGAGTTGCTGAAAATTAAATCTAATAAGCAAGGCAATTTAATTCCCAGTGCCGGATCTGGTCAGCTGTGCAGGCAGGCCCCTTCCCGCCGGGAGCGGCAGCAGGGCCCGAGGGGTGTAAAGGCCTCGAGTACCTGCACAGGGAGTTCCGGGGTTTTTCCAACAGCACTGGGGCCAGGGCTCCTCACCAGGCTCCGTTAGCACCTTCCTGCAGCGCTCAGAGGGACAGAACTGACACCCGTACATCCCTGCACCCTCCTCTCCTTTGCGGGGAAGTTTTCTTGTGCAGTTTATACCTGCACTGGGCTCTTTATTCTGCGCTTCGAATAACGGGGTGACGCCAGGTTTGAGAGGATACTCCTGAGAAAGCCATCCGAGCCCTGGGGACTGCTCGGGGACAGCTGTCTAAGCTCACAGGAACGTCACTGCAGCAGCAGGAGGGGTGACAGAACGGTGAATTCTGTCAGCCACAGACTCCAGTTTAAAACCACAGGGAATTTCTTTTTAAAATGTGTTTTCAGACTGAGCCAATGGTTACCGGGGATGTGCGGGTGGGCTCCAGGAAACTACCCTGATGAGGAGCACATGTTGGAGTGCGTGTGTACCGCAGGCACGTATCACACATCTGGAATATCTTACTTGGGGCTTTAGAGTTATTAATATTATTAGGGGGAACGGACTGCATTCTCACCTCCATCGGGACTCAATCTGGGAAGTTGTTTGGGGCATAGGCATTTTTAAATCTCTGTAGATATGTCTTACACAAAGAATCTGCCTCCATTATAATATTTCTACGGAGGAGTTAAAAGAGCAGGCCAGTCAATGTTATCTTAATCATACACAGTGCTAAATCCCAGCTCACACAAAGTGAGGAGGAGTGCTTGGCATGCTGAGGGAGCGTGTCCTAAATCACTGATGATAACTATATACCGAACTTACAAAATCAGAGATTACGACAGGTGCTTAGTTCATCCTATCTAGTGTTGCGAGTACCCTGGTCATGCTAAAACCTGCACGCTGCCTGTCTGCCTTGCCCTCTTCATCCATTCAGTCAAATACTATTCAAATACTGCTGGAGGAGTGATTGCTACATGCAATTAAATCCTGTAGCAACTCTCCCGTTCAAGGGCAAAGAGAGAAAAGAACATGTGAAAACAGCGAATGAAATGCATTAACCTTAAAAATAAAGCATGGATTTGGAAAGTGCTTTTGAAATTGAACACTTAATAATAGCCCTGGGCCACCCTCAGCTTTGATGGCCTTAAAGCAGCACTTCATTTATCACTTTTGGGCTTTCTCAAAGATGGATCCAGTGCACATCACACAGAAGGGCAGCTGTTAGTAGCCTATACACATACAGCACAGAATAGATCCCAGAATATTCCGTTATGTGAATTTTACACAAGCAAATAAAAGCTTTGGGCTCTTTATCTTTCACACCTGCTCCTACCCACTGAGGCCAGCAAGAAAATCTCGCCTCATTGTGAACAGGTGTTGGTGGAACGCTTTTTACAAGGAAAGACAATTTGGGAGGAATTAGTGACTGATCTGGAACACACTGCAGGGTAAGGAACAGCCAGCAATTATTATGGGCCCCGCTGAATCAAATCCCACATTTAGGACACCTGGTGAACTTTGCTGACTTATGTAGGAGCAGAAACAGGTTCAAAGTTTCCCTCAGTTCTAGACTGAAGTAGTTACAAAGGACTGGTTAAAAATGTGTTCAAGCTTTAAACTGTGGGCAGCAGTAATGTGTGTTTTAATGTGAACACATTGTTTCACAAAGTTCAGACATACTTTCCAATAGTTTTATCGGATTTTGAATTGTAACCATGTTTCTGCTTTGGGGGAGGGAGCAGGTTAAATACCTGTTCTCCTATTGCGCTCAGGAATTGGACACAGAACATTATTTACTCTTACATGACTGAAGAGTGCATGCACTGTTCACATGTGCAATCCCTCCCACTGCCATTTTCTAAAAAAAGCAAGTGTAGCCTTGCAGCCCAATGCAGTAAATATTTTCTTTAAAAAAAAATAAATAGGGAAAATGTTATTACCTTTTATGACGCCGAGTTAGGGTTCCACATCACTCCCCCAGGCTCTGATAACATCACCGGCACAAACACAGGAGAGATCATCCCAGGTTAGAGGGGTAGTGATGCCATCCATCCTGGCACAACTCACCTCCTGGCAGGCAGGTAAAAGAGAGAAAGGTCAGACAGCTTTTTAAACCAAAATCATGTTTTAACTTTTTAGAAAATGTTACAGAACACTTTAAACGTTAGAAATTAAGCATTAATCCTGACAGCACTGTCAATATTTGCCCGTTTTCAAGGATAATCACTAACAAAATACCTCATTCTCTCCAGTTAGCAGGTTAGCTGCCACCGCTAGCTCAGTCCACAAAATGTGCTGTTACTGGTCCTAAGTTTTCTTACAGCTTCAGGAAGCACTCTAAATCTTCTTGTAAAACTGCAAAGTTATTCTGGTTTCAGCATTTCCATCCCAGGAACAGAAGCAACAAAACTAATCAGAAAGCAAAACTGAGCATTTTAGCTCGGATGCTGAACCTTTAGTAACGGTATTGGATAATTACATTAAAAATAAACATTTACGTGTTTGAAATTCTTTATAATTGTCTCTTTCCAATATTTTTAGGTTTTATTTACAAGGCTGAAGAACGTAAGCATCTTCTGGCATTATCAATGCTTATGGAAACATCTCCTCGAGTCTCCAGAGTGTCAGTCATTTGAAATGTCAGGGTTAGTTTAGATTGAACAGCAATATTCTATCCTTCCTTCTGTGATCGGGGACATAAACCTGTGGTTCTTCAGCATCTAAAAGCCAGAGGCTTCAGAGGAAAAAGTGATTTCTATCGCCACCTTGTGTCAAATACAGAAAAAGCCAATTCTCCAGAAACAATCCACCCAACAGCCTAAAGAAATCTCAACAGGACTTTTTAATTAAACCTGCAGACAGTAGCCTGATAATCTTCCCACGTATTTCTGTAGGCTGCCTTGACATATTGCCTCTGAACTTGCTGGGCTGCCCCCAAGAGCTACTGCATTTCCCCCTAGCTCCTGAGAGCAACCCGCACCAGGGCAGCAGGTAATCGCAGGCTGCCTTCATTTCCTAAGCACCTTTAGGCTTCATCAATAATCTAAAAAGCCCGAAACGGCCTGGGACCAGCCTGCTTGGCATCACTTCTCCCTGTGCCAGAGTGCCGGTGGAAATCCCTGCCAGTGGCCCCTTGCAGCACTGTCCTTGCCCCAGTTTGGAGCTGCCCTAGGCTTGTCTCTACAAAAGACCTGCCAGGGCAGGTGATGCTGGCTGAGGGGTTACACGGTGCTGCTTTTACTCCACCCAAGCGGCATGGCGTATTTAGCCATGCTTGTGCACCAAGGCTCGCCCTGGGCCCACAGGCTCAAGCATCGGCCACAGCTCTCAGGAGATTGCTGGGGAACCTCTCACTGGAGGAGGCGGCTTTAGGAAAGGGTTCTGTTTGCCCCTCAGCAACGGGGCAGCTGCCATGGGGCCCATTCTAGAAGGAGCTCAGCCCCATAGCAACCAGCAGCCCCAGTCTGGTCCAGGAGCACAGCGTGGCCTGGGCCCCCCTCCCACGAGAGGCCGCCTTTACCCTTTTCACCCATTCCAGTGCTTAACTCTGGGACTCGTGTTCAGGGTTAATTTGTGACATACCCATTGGAAGGAGATTTGACCGACAGGTAAGATTTTTTTTCAAGTCCATTTTTTACCAAATTTCACATCTCTTCTGACTGGGTCAAAACTAGAAATTAGTACAATCTGCAGTGAATTCAGGCTCTAACTTTAAATCCTCCGTTTCTTCACCAGGTTAAAAGTGCAGGAGTTTTGAACAGGAATATATGATCACAGAGATCTTCAGGGATCTCTACTAATCAGCTCAGTACCTGCTTAAACACCTTTACGACATCACTCAAAGGAAGCAGTAAAGATAAAAGGGGCTTAGAGATCACCAAGAGAAGATGTAATTATGCTGACAATATTACTATTTAGCTTAGTGTTTGCGCACAACAACCTCAGCAGAAAAGGTGAGTTGTTCACTTACTTGCAAGTTCTAACTGAATAAAACTAAGGATTTTGTAAGAGACTAAAGGTTAGGCATAAATATACCTTTGCACGCTAACTTTCTCTCCTCTACCGTATGCTGAACCAAATATTTAATCCATACGCCCTCACCTCAGATTCTTGCACCTTTGCTGTCAGCAAAACATTGACATTTAAAATGAGTTACTAAAAGACGGGAGTACTGACTTAACCGTGCATTGTAATTACAAGTGGTTCAACCTCCGCTCCACTCCCTCAGACCCCCGAGACTACATATGTCATGTGAAAAATGCCTCAGAAATACCTGGCAGCGTGAGAAGCCTGAACATCATCCTGCAAGGTAAGGCGGCAAGGGAAGAGGAAAGCCGTCGGGGCTCCTGCTGGTGTGGTTAACACGTTCAGCTGTCTCAGCTATTCCTCAGCTCCCTACCAAAAAGGATACCAGAGACCATGCAAAATTTTAGCTCTGTTTTGCTAAAAAAAAATACAAGACCATTATAGTAGCCTTTGATGTATAGGTGTCACTTGCCATCCATAATTCTGCATAAAATCTGAACCCTTCAGATTTCAGTATCTGCGTGCCTGGATTAAGGGCTGCAGCTCCCCCACAGCCTTCTGAGTCCCCAGGGGCAACAGGGACCCCAAACAGAGGGGTCTGTCTCTCTGCTGACTACTCAGGGGCTTGCCCATAGGTAACTATCAAGTTACACAGTGTGCGTGTTGTCCTCCAGAGTGTAACAACTTACTGTGTGCTTAGGCATGAAGAACAAAACTAGTCTGATAGAAAAGAACCACCAAAGGGATTACGCACAGAGAACCTGCTTGAATTTTCCTCATTGTGACACTAACAGCAAGCTGCCTCTGAAGGTCCTTTACAGCAGTACATCCCTCACACTAACTGTGCTGGCCTGAACCTTTTGCAAGAACTGTAAATAATTTAAGAGAAACCATTTCTAATGTTTCTTATCCTTTTCCAGCCCCTGGGATAGCAGCAACCAAGGGAAAGTTAAGCGGAACCCAAAAAGTCATCACTCTGGAATGCTTTAGTCTCCAAAGCCCCATGCCAGTACATTTGCTGTATTTGGAGAAGATGCACAGAGATGTGACAAACCAGACAGCGAAGAAGTGCACCCTGCAGAGCCTGAAAGTGACCACCAGCACAAACAGGAAACCTGCCACCAGCCACAGCTGTGCTTTACTAACACACCGCATAAAAAAGTTTCAGAGGAAAATTATTCTTAAAGGTAAAAAGTTCAGTGTAGCAAATGCATATTTAGGTATATCAAAGGAGGGCAGTCTTCAATTTCATACAGCTCATGCCTTAGTAGTTATTAAAAAAATCAATCTGTACCTTTCTCTTAAAAAAAAAAAAAAAAAAAAAAAAAAAA
>WKFP01013871.1:151510-191687 GCA_011057875.1 Pterocles orientalis
GGCGCAAGCAGGACCTGACCCTGGGAACGGCTGCAGTTCGTGCGCTCTGCTGAAATTTATTGTAAATGCCGCTCTCCAAGCCCATTTCTGAAGCAATTTGCTGTTCAGCCTGGCCAGGAAGAGCCCTGAGCAGGCTCGTTCCTTCAGCGCCTGCAATATTGACTCTTCTCTTTACTGCAGCATCAGAGAGCATTTGTCATCTCTAACGTGAATAACTTTTCCTCTCCTGGGAAGGGGGAGAAGGCTTCCTTCGGTACTGACATTTCACACACCCAGCCTACAAACCTGCTTCGAATCCCGGATGATGCTCTGGGAATAAAATCCATCAGCGGAGCGGCGCCAGGACTCACCCGGTTCCTCCCAGGTGCTAAACTTGTGCGTCCCCCTGCCCTCTGCGCCCCTCCGAGGACGCCCCGCTCAGCCGCAGCCCTCGGGCGGGAGGAGCAGGACGGCTGCCGAAAGCCAGGGACACGGGTGAGCAGCGGCAAAGCCAGCGCAGGACCAGCCGTCCCTCCCCACCCGCTCATCTGCCGAGCTGCAGAGCCACAGAATTCCCCGCGGTCTGGGGGATGCTCTGGCCTCTGCCGGGTACCGGCTGCGTCACCACGTTACCGACACCCAGTCCAACCCCGCCTGCAAGTCTTACTCGGGTCCCTCGGGAACAAGCCTCTGCTCTCAAGCCAGAGGAGCACTTAAATTTAAAAAAAAATCCCAAAAAATCAGAAGAAACTACCCAGCAGCACCAGAATGAGAAACCAGCAGCTCACCCTTGCCAACTCATTGTCTAGAGCCCGACAAGCAAGGCTGTCCCCTCCTGTCCCCAGGATCCCCCGTATTTAACCAACACCTGCCTGCCTTGGGAGCTTCCAGAGTGCTTTCGACCCTTTCTCAGGAGGCCCAGGAACGCTTTCCCGGGGGAGTTTCAGCCTTTGTTAGTAAGACTACATTCACAGGAATGAAAGCAAGAGAAACAAACTGCAGCTGTCGCCGAGTCAGAAGAACAGAGCCACCCTCCCGAGGGACGGGAGCACCCGAGACACAAACCATCCCATCCATGTTTGCCTGGAGAGGAGCCCCTCGATGCCAGGAAATCCAGCCCGGGGACACAACCCCGTGTCAAGCTGGCCAGCCCTCGAGGGCACGCACCACCCGGCCCCTCTCCCCAGGGACCCCACAGCTCGGCCTCGAGGGACAGCAGAACCACGCGGCGCCCGACGCCCGGCTTACCTGAGCAGCACGGCGGGTCTCCAGGGAACCGGTGGGCGCAGGACAAGGTCCCAGCCACGGTGGGGATGCTGGAGAAGTGTCCCCTCGCCGTAAACCTGCGTCCAGGAACGGTGCTGGTGGGGAGCTGCGAGGAGAGGAGCTGGAGGCTGTGAAGCCGGAGTGGTCTCCAGGCTGCAATCACCCACCTGCTTCCCCCAGCCCTCGTTATGCAGATGAGGGACCGGGCAGAACCCACCCAGCTGCTGCGCTGCTCCTGCCCCTGTGTCACCAGAGCCAGGGACACCGGGGACCCCCCTGCCACCCCGCGGGTCCCAGCACTCCCCAGTGGGAGCACACAGCGGTAACTGGTCTCTGTGCGTGGAGAAGAGCCAGGGGGAGTCTAGAGAGGGGTCTGCTGTGGGCCAGGGCTGGTGCAAGGTTAATTAAGCCATTAATTGGAGTCAGCTCAGCTAACGAGGATGTGGATCCAGAACACCTGGCTGCAACCAGCCCTCGCCCACAGGACCACGCTGTGTTCTTTGCCCGTCACAGGAAACCATGGCTGTGTCCCATCTCCTTGGGTGGGCGGCTTTGACCCCTCGATGTGACAGCCTGTGCCACCTCCTGTCACCATCTTGCAGGGGGCCGGGGAGCACCGTGGCCCCTTCGCAGGGTGATGTGACCTAAGAGGCTCCAGCACCCTGGGGACACCAACTTCAGGCTGTGGGAGCACCTCAGCCTGCGCAGCCCCCAGAAAGGAGCAGGGGAAAAGATGGGGTTGGTTTCGTTTCACACGAGATGGTGCAAAGCGGCTGCAGGGGCGCAGCTCTCCCCGGCTGCGTGCGGCGTCGAGATGGGGAGATGGAGTTTCATGGGAGAGGAACAGCAGAGTTCAGGCAAACCTTTGTCTGGGGTCAGGCAGGAGGGACCTGAGAAGGCGCAGCCATGGGGACAGATGAGGACGCGCGCCTGCAAGCCCGGCGGGGACTCATCATCGGCCAAAGCGCCGCAGCCAGCGCCCAGCCTCGGCCAGCTGCGGCCCCTTCCATTTCCAGGCTCCTGCGAGGCAGCGGCGCTCAGGCTGGGCTGTGTGGGCAGGAGGATGGCAGCTTTGTCACATGCCTGAGACAGCGTGTGGCAGTTGGTGGCATCCCAGCCAGCGCCTGGGGAACAGGGGAAGGGTGCCGGCACCTGCGCTCTGCCTCGGTGGCATCGCTCCTGCATCCTCGGGCAGCATCCTCCAGCCCAGCAGCCTTCTCTCTCCCTTATGCAATTAACTCCTCTCCAGATCATTAACCCTTTCTGGAGGAGAGCTGCTCTGGTTGCAGCAGGGGCAGTGCTGCTGGGTGTCAGCCCTTTGGAGCCCCTGTAACTGCGACACAGGACTGTGGGCACCCGCCGGCCCCCAAATCCGCCCCGTTCCCCCAAATCCACCCTGGTCCCCTGCTGCAGCCAACAGCACGCAGAGAGGGGACAGACGGGTGCTTCCCTCGTGCTGCTCCTCTCCTCCTGGGTGAGCAGCATGGCCTGTGCAGGTCACCGCTCGTCCATCTGTCTGTCCATCCATCTCAGCCAGTGTCTGTGGTCTCAGGCAGCAGCTCGGGAGTGGTGCCCGGGCAGCTCCCTGGCAGCGGCTGGGTTTGCAGAGCCAGCCCAGCCTGTCACATGCAAATATCCCGGGAAGCTGCTGCCTGCAAACAGGAACCACTATGGAAAGCAGCAGAGCCCTTCCCGGAGGAGCCGCCGCAGCCCAGGCACAGCAGCGTGGATGCAGGGCGGCGTGCTCGACCCCCAGCAGTGTGCCAGGGCCCCCCTGGGGCAGAGATTGGGGTGCCACAGTCTGTGGGAGCCAGGCGGGGACGCGGCAGGACCCCGAGGGCGAGGGCAGCCACCAGCCTCTCCGCAGCAGGTTTGCGGGTTGCCCTCTGCTAACGTTCCCAGCCCTCCTCGAGGGAGATGCGGTGTTAAAAATCCCGTTTGGGTTTGTTGTTTGGCCTCCTGCCGACTTGTCTCATCTCCCCAGCGCCTGGCAGAGCCTCCTGGCTCGCCCTGCCTCCCGGCAGCCCCGCTGCAGCCATGGCACCGGCCTCTCCGCGGCACCGTGAAACCCTCCCGGGCAGCCATCGCGCCGGGCAGCCCTCCTGGGGCTCCGAGACCCCGTGTACCACCGGCACTCGGGGGGCTCGTGTGATTTCTGGTCAGGCTGGAGAAATAAAAGGGGATGTTGCCCCTCTTCTCCGGTTTCCAGGAGCGGGATGGTGCAGCTCGTGGCACCAGCTCTGCCCCTTCCCTTCGTCCCCGTAACTCCAGCGGTGCCGCGGGGACGGGGCAGCACAGCCCTCGCGAGGGGCTCCCGGGAGAGGGGCTTTGGGCTCCGTCAGAAGAAACGCCGACCTGCGCCAGCTGTCTGGGACCAGCCGAGCGGCTTGGCGGCTGCTGACGGAGACGTTAGAGCAAATTACTTTTTTTTGTTGCTTTGAGTCATGACTTTTGCGCCAGCCTCAGATTCCTCTGGGCCCACCGTGATTTTGAGGACTGCTGGTGACATTACGCTGTCGGCAGCAAGCGCCTTCCCGAGGTCTCTCTCCCCGGGGAGCAGCAGGGATGCTCTGGTCCGTTCTTCCAGTTCTCAGACAACCACCCGAAGGAGGAGGGGGGCTGCCTGGCACCCTGTGGGGCTCCAGCATGGATCCCAGTGACCCCCCACTCTCTTCTCTCCCCAGCTCAGCGTTGGACACGCTCTGTGAGACATCCCAGCGCCAGCAGCGTCCGCGTGCCCATCGGTGATCCGGAGCAGGACGCCGAGCGTGTCACCCAGCGTAAGTGCCCGACTCCTTCGCGCGGTAACAGCTCTTTGAGAGCAGGGATTGCCCCTGCTCCGAGGACTTTATTCCTTTGACGAGCCGTGCCTTTCCTCGCTGCTCCAGCTGGTGACTGCGGGGGGTGTCCACAGGGGAAGCCAAGCGCTTGCAGCTGCAGCAAAAATCTTCTTGTTGGGGCATGAACTCCTCCAGCTCCGGTGCTTTGGGCCCACGGGTTCAGGAGCTTCTCAAGCAGCTGCCAGCAGGGAGGAAGCCACAGAGGAGACCGTGTTATGCTCGTTAAGTTACCGTACCACAAAGCCATGCCAAAAATCTGCTGGCAGCGTTACCAGCCGCTGCTGAGACCTGCCGGTGTTTCCCGGGGCGTGGGACGCGGGCAGACGGCTGCTCTGTCACGCCAGGGCCAGGGGAGCCGCAGTCGGGGTCTCGCAGCCCTTTGAGCGTCCCCCGGGTCCCCTCTGTGCGGTGCCCGGTGACACTGCCGGGGGCTCAGAGGCTCCTGGGCAGAGCGGAGACTGACCAGAGCCTCTCCCACAGCTGGTCTCTGGCTGGGGACTGCACAGCTAGGGGCGAACTGCAAATTATTAACGCTCTGGGGCTCGTCCCCTTGCTTGCAGCTTCTCCGCTGGCTTTGGAGAAATCCTAAAGGAGCATAGGAAATAAAAGCGAGGGTCCTTCCGGGGGGCCGGAGCGGAGGCAGCTGGGGAAGCATGGCTCACGCAGGCGAGCCCACGCCTTTGCCGAGTGCGTCCTTCTCCAAAGCATTAGTCAGTCCTTACAGCAGCAGGAAAAGAGCCTCCCGTGTCCCAGCCTCTGCTTGGGCTTTACTCGCAGCTTCTGACATAACCAGGTCACTCTTTCCACACTTCCCCAGCCTCGATGAGAGCCGATCACTGATCTGGATGGACATGACTCACTGCCTTTCCTAATGAGCAGCTTTCCTCTGCTGATGTGCTTTGGCGGCGCCTTTCATATACCTAAAAAAGCAGGAGGGTGGCGGCGGGGAGAGGGCAGGGTACTCTAATTGCTGGCATCCGAGTGAGCTGTTCTCATCATCCCCCTGGACTCGGGCCAGTTGTGACGTTGCCGCTTCGGAGGATGAAAAAGGCGTAGCTGATCTTCCACGTGCTAATCCGGGTGAAACGCTGTCTGGGCTCCCAGGTAGGCAGCCTAAACCCTCGGCAAGTAATTGGAGCTAATTAGGCTAGGAGATTTTTTTTTTGGTTAATATCTGTCCAGGCAATGCCTGGGGGCCCCATGCTAATAAGCACCGTGCAAACCCCAAACCACCTTACCCCACGGAGGTTTGCCAGCCAGAGGTTGTCCAGGCCACAGCAGGGCGAGTTGGGTTTTCCTCTTCTCTTTGCACAGACGTGGTCTCGGCGGACAGCTGCCCCGCTCACGTGGCATTCCTTGTGTTTTGCAGTGACTAAGCGGAGGAAGCTCTCACTGTCCTAGATCCACCGGGCCAGACAATCCTTCCCTTGGCTGAAGATCTCCTTGGATCTCTTCCCATAATGGAAGCGTGAGTGCCAAGATCCTCCATGACCTCCAGAAGCCACAACTCCTTGCCGAGAACTCTGATGGCTCCACGAATGCTTTCCGAAGGTGCCCTGGGGGGCATCGCCCAAATCACCCCCTCGCTGTACCTGAGCCGGGGCAGCGTCGCCTCCAACCGGCACCTGCTCCTCTCCCGGGGAATCACCTGCATCATCAACGCCACCATCGAGATTCCCAATTTCAACTGGCCCCAGTTTGAATACGTGAAAGTGCCTTTGGCTGACATGCCCAACGCCCCCATCTCCCTGTACTTCGACAGCGTCGCCGACAAGATCAACAGCGTGGCGCGGAAGCACGGGGCCACCTTAGTCCATTGTGCCGCCGGCGTGAGCAGGTCGGCCACCCTCTGCATCGCCTACCTGATGAAGTACCACAAGGTCTCCCTCTTTGAGGCATACAACTGGGTCAAATCGAGACGCCCCGTTATACGCCCCAACGTGGGCTTCTGGAGGCAACTGATAGACTACGAGAGGAAGCTCTTTGGGAAGACGACGGTTAAAATGGTACAGACACCATATGGCATCATCCCAGACGTTTACGAGAGAGAGAGGAGACCCCTGATGCCTTACTGGGGAATTTAATGTGACTGCAGACAGGAAGCACAACAGAAGGGACGCGCTGTTCTGAGTCGACCAGACTGGAGACATTCCCTTCTCCTTCTACAGCCAACTTTGGTTCTTTACCATACAGCAGAACCTCAACTACTTCTCACCTCACTAACCTGCAAGGCCAACAATTCCCCCAAAGCGTTTCTCTCTACAGGGACTCCCCCATCTACGTTTCTCTGATTTAGCAGAATGAGGTCTCCTTATAAGTTTATTCCTTTCATAAAGCCTCCCCCCCCTCTTTAGTCAGTTTATTAGTATCCTACAAAGAAAGGCCTGAAAGGCATTTGGCAGAGTTAATGAATAAAGTGCGCTTTGTGATGCGGTAGCCTGGGTATTTCGTTAATAGCTTGTTTGCTTCCTTGCAAAATCCTGTAGTGGCTAGGGAGCGGCACTAGCACAGAACGAGCGAGGTTCGGGGGTTTTTCCAAGAGCCAGGAAGGTGTGTGCGCAGGGTTGCGGTGCTAGTGCCGGTATTTTCTTTAACATCTGTAGTGACTCTCAGTATATAGTGTTTCAGATCTTTAGTCAGCTCTTAATCTGTATTAGAAGCCAAAAAAAAAAAAAAAAAAAAAAAGTGAAGTCAGTCCATGTCGGCCACAAGTAAAATAAAATTTGAATTATTTGAGACAAATGAACACAAGATCCTTTCTCACTCGTTCCATGCCAGGGCACTAGTCCTGGAATACACCTGAAAAACGCTGGTGTTTATGTGGGTGGAAGGGAAACAGAGATCTTGTCCAAATGCGGCTCAAGAAGCGAGAGGTTAACCCTCCCCGCACTGGACAGCCAAAGAAACGTTCAGGAAGCTGCGTGTGCGCGGCCCCCTTCCAGAGGGGCTGGGCTGTGTTTTCCAGTATTCCACCAACCAGTACATTGGAAGTAGGTAAAACCGCTCAACTACTCAGCTCTCAGTATGGCCGTGATCTGCCTTAGCCCATTTCTGAATCACGTCATTACGTCCTCAAGGTTACGTTGCATTCTCGAATTATTCCGTGCAAAACGGCGATCTGTCCAACCTCCCGGACAAGGATGGCTTTACGGAGAAGGCTTTGCCTTGTTGTGTGTGTGATGAGAACGATTCCAACCCGAGACGTGCGAGAAGCCTTTCCGTGGCGTAGCCGCTGCCTCCTGGCCGTCGTTCCCCTCCCTGCGCTGGGAAGGGACTGGTTCCGCTAGAGCGTAACTGGAGCACCGGGAGAGCACGGCAAGCCCGTTCCTCGCCGAGACATCCGTGTCCTCTGGTGCAGCTCTGAAGGAGGAACACGCAGATTGCTGGATGCCGAGATAGCTATCTGATTTAAATGGGATTCTATACTTGTAAAAAAAAAAAAATCAATAAAGATTAAACAAGAACATGTGTTGGTTTCCTATTCGGAACTGTGCTAATGCATCTCAAGTACCAGTGAGAACAGGGTGTAACACGGAGCCGCGGCTTTAAACAAATCGGGACCTCGGTCCTGGGAGAAACGCTGTGCTCTGTTCCCGTCCCTCGGCTAATCAGTTCACGGTGTCCCACCACTCCTGCTCCTCACCCCAAAAGCCAGGCAATTAATTTGCTATTTCAGAATTTCTGTTTTCCCAAGTCCCAGCTGAGCAGCGGAGGTCTGGAGGAACAGCAGCCGCGGGTGAAGGCGCTCCCCAGCCCGACCCGCGCTGCCTGGGGACTGCCGCACGAGCAGGTTCTGCTTTCCCCCGACCGAAAGCCTCTCGGGCTGAAACACAGTTATCACCGATACAGAACTGTGCAAAGGGCCTCAACCCCCTGGGGATGAGGGGTAAAACCAGACCCAGCTGCAATAAAAGTCTAGATCAGAGTGAATTTGATCCGGAGGCTTTGATCAGCCCTGACCCCGAAGTGGGTTTGAACTTCCCTGCAGAGGCAGAAGGGGGCAAACGCCACTGGCTCGGTTCCTCACCGGGGAAGGGAGCGGTGCTCAGCAATTCCCAGGCTCGGGCTAGCAGCACACGGGTGCACTCAGGACCCCCGCGGGCACAGGAATCACGAGGGGTGGCCAGAGCTTCAGCGACCCGCACCAGCGCCAGACCCGTGCGTGGAGACACGGCTGTGACACGCGATCCTGCAAACTCAGCCGTGCCAGGGATCCTCATCCGCTTCCAGGATGCCCTTAGACAAAAGCACACAAAAAACCCCAAAATATTTCAACACCTGTTTTTTTCCCCAACAATCTCTGTGTCCTTCGGTGCGAGGAAGGAAGAAGAAGGACGTTTTGGTTCCCTGAAAGAAAAGTGAGTTTTGGTGTCAGCGGCGTGTCCAGGTGTCACGGCTGTGTCCCGGTTTCAGCGACAGACAGACAGACATAGGATACTGTCCATTTAAAAAAATATATTCTCGTCTCTCTATTTTTATCCTGAGTTAAACTGCAACCAGGGAGATGGTAAGAGAAGGAACTAGGGATTAAAAACCAAGAGTAATGATTAGTCTGGAGATGTTGTGAAAGCATGACATTTCAAAGGGAAAAAAAATGATAAAAACTGAAATCTGCTTTCAAAATTAAACCTTACCTAAAAAATGGACTCTGTATAACTTCACAGTATTTCCTATTGAAAACCTGAAAGGTAAAAATTCTCGATTTTTAATAATTATATATTCTTTATACACACACTGCCCTAGTACCCGGGGAGGGGACGATGCTAATGTTCAGCCAAGAAAGCATCCAGACTGACTTAAACAAAGAGGAAAGTTAGAACTATTAAAGAAAAAGTAATTGCTTAAAAAAGCACATTATGAAATAAAGAATTCACCTGAAATACCCATTAGAGTATGGAGCACGGAGCAGTGGTATTAATACTTGTCGGTATTTCTTTGCAAAAGTTCCTCTTGTGTTCATTCCAACAAAAGGTATTTCACCCGAGTGTTTTCTCCCCCTCAACATCCAGTTTTCATGCATCCTCAAATCTACAGAAAGCAAAGAAGGGCCCCAGTTTAGCTCCGGATTGCTGCAAGCACACGGGCTGGGCTGGAGGGGGAAGGTCATTCCTCCTGCTCCCCACGGGCTCTTCCAAAGGCTCGGTATCGGAATTGCTCCCAGAATATTTTCTATGTCACTCAGCGACACATCTTTCAGAGACCGGCCACAAAGCAGGTTTCACTTACACGGTTTCATTGCGCTTGAGGTCCTTTTTGTCAACCTTTCGAGGCTTCTCCCGGCTCCGGGGAAGGTTTCGCCGTGCCCAGGAGGAGCCCCCCCGGGGATCACAGCCCTTGGGTACCAGCAAGCAGCAAAAGCATCATTTTTTTTCTGGCTGCATCCTGGAACAAGCCACTTCACAGGCTGGTCGGATATGAAATGAGCTCTTTATTGGATACAAGGTTGGAACTCAACAGAGGATTTATAAATCATAGCAAGAATTAAGGGAGTAAACAGTGGACTAAGGTCCATTAATGACACTTATTGCATTTAAAACATCAGCAGTGGCTCCAGCACAGCACAAACCAAACCAGCTCCAACTACGAGATGCAAAACCACTTCTAGAAGAGAAACAACATTCGCCCAGAGGGCAGAACAAAGAATCACAATATAAAGAGAAGTTTTCTGACCACTTTTCTTCATAAAGTTATGACATTTATATTTTAATATTGAGAACTGGAATTAAATACAGGTCCAGAGAGGAAAAAAAAAAAAACTTTCAGAAAAAAAGTGGTTTGTACAACAGCAGCTTTTATTGCAAAGGCAGTTTTTGTTTCAGGTTTAATTAATCTGACACGTAGCTAACTGGAAATGGGAGCATTCCTTGGGTTTTATTGAGCTGCTTCACAACCTCAGGTTGAGCGATCGCTTCACATACACGGCACACATTCAGGAAGGAGCTGCTCAAAGCAAACCCGGGGGAGAGAAGCTGCTGCCAGAGAGGAAAAGTCCCACGCCACAGGTAACCCCCCAAGCGGCTACGGCCAACACGGGTCAGCGGGCCTGGGACCAAGCACGGGGACGGGGCTGGAGCAGCCCGTTCGCCCCCCGGCGCTCCCACCACCCGGGAGAATCCGCGGCACCGAGGCGTCAGGAATGCAGCTGGGCAAAGTGGTACATACATTAAATAACCAAGCGAAAAATCTCTTAAAATTCCAAATATACACAAATATATAGAAAAATCACTTTCCGTAGGTGAGCCCAAGGCAGCTCCAGAGAACACGGACATTAAATAAAAAAAACTACGGTTCTCACTTTTTCCTAGCACAAGATCCATGCAGATAAAGGAGTCCTATTCATGAAATCCAACACAACCAAAGCAAAAGGCAGCGTGTCCATGAGCCTGGACGCACAGGGGGCAGGGGAAGGTGGGCTGTTGCAATGCACTCTAGAAAAGACCGTAACCTTGGATACAGATCGCAAGGACACTGGCTTTGGCTGGCAGTGTAATATCTGCGAAGATGCTGAACGCAACAGTGAGTCATTTCCACGGCTAGTAAGCGAGATGATCTGCATTGTGCAATGCCTTTATCGAGGGTATCTACGTGCAAAACATTCGGTGTATTCCCATGATGTAAGGGTGTTGGGTTCAGAATGCTTTCTGCTCGCCGCAAACACGGCAGCGTTGCCTGCTGCCTTCCCTGCTGTGGGGAGCGAGCCAGCAGCAGTGTCATACTTCAGTAAGCTCTGCTGCAATTATAATTGTAAATGTCGATTCCGTCTTTTTATGGGCCAAAAGACACGCTGGATACATCTCGGAGAGGGAACTTACTTGCTTAATAAGTACAAGAAAAACGTCACTGAGAAATGCTTTTATGACAGTACGGCTGGTGCTGTATTTGAAATCCTGGTTGTTTTAAATTTCACATTGTGGCTTCCTTTATTTGTGGCATTCTCTTTTAATTAGAGAAAAAACAAACCTATCTAGCTAAGTGCTCAGGAGCTGTGGTGGAAACCCACGCTAACAATAAGCTCCCTTTTCCCAATATAGCATTTCATAAGCAATAGCCTCTGCGTCAGCCAGACACTCCAAGCCACTTGAGAAGTCCCCTCGCTGGCAGCAAGAACGAGGCATTTGCTTGGAGACAGACAATGCTTAAGTGCTTCTGTAATTCAGGATGCAGAAGCGAGCGCTGGGCTGAGCAGACCCCAAACATCAATGGGAATAGGTGCACCCGTGATGCCGCAGCCCCTAATTAGGGTGGAAGACAATGGATGTGGTCAGAAGCCATGGTGCTGGCTGCTGTAGCTATTTCACACCTAATAAATGCAACAGAGAGCAAGCAATGAGCGACTGCGCTGCTCTTGGTAATTACTGGGCAACAGAAGGCAGGCAGTCACTGTCACGCGACTGAGAACCTGCCACTTGATTAGCTCGAGCTTGCAACTGGAGGCACAAGTTGCTTATTTTACAAATGAGCTAATTTCAGGCAGCAGGAAGAGGTATTTTAATTTGTGTAAATAAGGGGCCAGACACCTAGCACTCCTATTAGCCAAGATTCTTTCATTTGGGGTAATTAACACTTTAGTATAACTAAGCCCCCTATTTTTTTTTCAATAAATACAAAGCATCATTCTTCCTCATTGTAATTTCTGTTTCAGCAAATAACCACCTGTCAGTGTCAGCTACTTACAATGGCGGCAAGATTCACCTGGAAAAGCTGCTGATATCTTGGGAAAGAAGGGAAATTTTCGAGAGAAACTTCAGTCAAAAAATTAAGAAGCAAGTTGCCCCTGCAGGATATACACCCCACTTCACTCACTGCAGACTGAGCGGGGGCAAGACTCTTAAAATAACGCCACGAAGCTCCTACGAGGTTTAAAATCCTGAAACTAGAGCTGAAGCCGATTGCACTGGTGTCTGGATGTTGTATTTGAAGAGAGAATCCGGTACTTCAGATGCACGGGCAACATTTTGTGAGTCTCTTATCCTCACCTCCTCCTGTCCGATAGCTGTACCTACCATGAGCAACCGAGCGGCAGGAAACACCCTGCTCAGAACACAGCTGGCTTGAGAGGAGCGACTTGGGAGCTAAATCAGCCCCCCGGCAGCAGGAGCTGACGGCCGTCCCGTGCTGCCAGGTCCGAGTCGTTGGAGATCGCACTGGGCTGCACGAGTTACACGCAGGCAGCCCGTCGTGAAAAGCGTGTTAACGTACAAAGAAGGTAATACATACGTACAGGAGCAGACACGCTGTATCAGCGGAGTCCAGTTCCCCACAGTGGTGCAGGCGCACAAGGGTCCGGTGAAACAAATCAAACCCGCGGCTCAGGACGAGTCCAGGGAAGGAGTTTGTTGTCTATATTTACAACAGAGCAGTAAAGACTACGAGTTTTAAAATCCAGCTGCCTGTGCTAAAGAATTCAGACACAACAGGGAAAATTTCAACCATTTTTCCAAGTCCTTACCCCCAGTACTAACCGGCTACGCACAGGGATACAGTACAACTTACAACACACAGCAGTGGGAGTAGAGATACACAACGGCTCTCCGCAGCCTCCTTCCTTCTGAGTCAATAATTCATTTTGCCTTGGAAGTTACTGTGACTCGTGCATTGTACGCATTGTAATATTATAGCAGCGAATATTGAAAGGAAAACATCATGGTCCATATACCAAAAACATTAAAGAGAAGATTTGTTTGCAAATACGTACTTCAAGTATTTAAGTGGTCACTTCCATGCAAATCATTTCAGTTTTTCTTGGAAGCTAGATACTGGCCTCTCTCCGAGGTTTACGCACTTGGTTAGCAGACTGCTTTTTACAACGACTAAACCACTTTCATCTTGAGAATGACGGAAACGCCGCATTTTTTGCCACGCTATTTTTTTTTTCTGGTTATTTCTGAAACCCTGGCCATTTCAGGTGACGATCTTCACGAGCAATTTGTATGTGATAGTGGCTTTAACCCATTATGGTTCCAAAATCAAACGCTATCCAGCCTTTCCACTTACCCTATCACACCATTAACACAAGTGTCCCGTTTTATCAGACCCGACGCTCCACCTTCAGTGCAGCCGCTTTCAGAGCAGGTCTGGCAAAATGAGACCCGGAGGCTTTGGCTCCACACAGTTGATCCAGAAATTCGCACAGCTTGCGTGGTATTGGTGCCCTCCATACGCCAGCTTAAAGTTATCCGTTTCCGAATTAAAGGCCTAAAAGAACAAGAATTGAAACAAGCGTGACAGTCTCACCTACTGCAGGCTCTAGAAACCAGAGTGGGAATGGACAGTGCACAGAATGGCACGGCATGGCAGGACCCCTCGCTCTGCACCGACCACCCAACAAACACCACTTTAGTTCAGTCTGCAAAGTGTCTGCAGGTGGACAAAAACTTCAGCCATCGCACCTGCTGCATATTGTGCCTGTTACACGCTGTAGTAAGGGAGCCGTCTGCTTCGCACGCTGCCTGACCTGACACCTGGCAGCTAACTCACCTTGTTCCGTGCACCTTCTGCTACACGTCTGTACGAGAGAAACGCTCCTTCTGCCAGCCAGCAGGCAGCTTCTGCATTTACTGCACTGGCTCAAATTCTGCTGTGATTAGGCAGGTGCAATTCTCGATATTAGCGTTATTTCGGGCTGAATTTGATCTACTTTCTTCTCTTAATTGAATCTGCTTTATGATAGGAGCTTCTGAACAGAGTGTGCGAAGCCACGAACAAGCTTAGAACATCTCGGTGTCTGTTGCTAGGAGATACTTTCCACTGCTTCGCAGCTACTTATCTAAAAAAATATTCTAACCCTGCTCCCCACACCCTGGATTTCCTTCAGAGATTTCTAAAAATGCCGTTGCCTACTCCATACAGCCAAAAGTCAACATTTGTAGCAAAACCCCCCCGGGTTCCCCCCTTCTGCCACAGGCACGCGGGCAGCTACAGGAACTGGCTGCAGGGAATTTCCTACCACACAACAGAGGGAGCACAACACCAGAAAGCTGTTCACGAGACACGAGCATGCAGACAGGACAAAGGGGAGGCTCTAGAGCATGTTAGTTGATCAGATCAAGTGTTACGGTCACAAGAAATGACTGGAAGAGAGGGATTCATGATTGGTACAATTGAGGATGACAGCTGAAGGCCAGTCAGCCTTCCACACTCAACTAAGAATGATTCTATAAAAGATGTGGTTTTTACAGGTTCGTACTTTTCTAGGAAGCTCTTCCACAGGTTTCTCTTCTTTCTGAAATAATGTTGAAACCAAAAAGTCAGCAAAACTGCCGATACACGTTAACTGGTTGGCATTACTCTGTACGAACCCTGGGACTCCCTCCCAGTTCTGCTAATTGCAATAGTCCTCTCTGGTGATCCTCCAAGATGCATTTCATAAAGAAAAGTCATTAAAAGATTTATTATTTTTTTTAATATATATACTTTTGAAGTCTTAGTATCCCAATTTCTTCCCCATTATGAATAATTTAACTCAACCCTTCTCCATCCACGTCCGTGTCACACCCAAAGCCCAGTGAATACAGGAAACTGAGTCCCATCCATAGCTCGGATTTTGCCTTTGCCACTTCCAGTTACAAATTACAGCCATGAACGTTTTTTAAATACACCAAAGGCCTAAGTGAAAGTCCAAACTGTCAATTAAAAGTGAGTTTAACAGTAGAGGCCGTTACACTTACTTTACTTCTTGAATCCACGTTTAGGAGGCACACTCCACAGGCCAGGTCCTGGGCATTTTTAATCCCCGGACGCAGCATACAAGAAGAGAAATCCAGTGAGTTTTCATCTGGCTAAAGAAAGGAGACAAGAAAATTTAGGCGTTTTCAGTGGCTGAAAAAAGTTTCACACATCACGGTAAAAATTATCGAACTGGTTGCTACCCAGAGCCACGGTATCACCCCAGCAACACGTCGGAGACGACATCCGACATCTTCTCGGAGACTGATGCGGGATTTAATCAGAGCCATTAGGACGTATTTGCAACCCTGCGACACAATCTCCACCGGCATGAATTTGTAACACTCAAGCTCTTGAAAGAGGGTTAGACTACAAAGGAAAGAATTCTTCAGTTCCACGTTCCCACATCAAAAGGGGAAGAAACTTCAGAGGAAAGAGCCCAGGCGGCGGCTGCTCCATGTCAACGGCAGCGTATTAAGAGCCGGAGGAAGACAAACAGTGGTGTGCACCGGCTGTTTGTGCAGCTGCAGGGAAACGAGGCATCGACCAGCCCAGCTTTCACTGCTCGGCGTTTGGAGCGGTGTCTGTATCGGTGTTTACGGTCCTGAATCCCCTACTGTTGCCCGATGGAAGAAGGGCAGTTCTTATTCTTTCTGAAGGTTTTTCTCAATCCGGAATATGGCACAGCGGTACAAAACGGGACAGTAAGGGTGAGCAAACCCTACAAGAATTAAGGTCAGCAGCCATACGCAAGTGCAGGTTAAAGAGAGGCAAAGGTTGGGAGAGTAAGCCTGCAAATAAGGAATAAAGGCATTTTTCTTTCTTTCCTGGCACGTTTCAGCCACGAGATAAATGTTTATTTAAAACTTTGCATAAGGATGGTACAAAACTGTTGAAGTTTTGCTTGAAGATAGTAATGCAGATAAAAACAATGATGAGAAATGCAAGAAGCTTAAAAAAAAATCAGTGTGATCCTAGAACACGTGTACTCTTAATCCAGCCTGTAGGTATGCTGATCACGCTCCCCTGCTGAATGGCTGGGGAATAATTGGAATCCTGAAAAAACAGCCCTTCATCTTTAAGTAGATCAATCAAATTAATAAAGGCTCTCTAATATTTGTTTACCAAATGCATGAGTGAAGCAAATGAGAAGGTCATCCTGTAATTTGCAGTGAAAAACTACACGGCTGTACATAAAATCACCTTGTAACAAAATCCTTTAAAAGATAAAATTAACCTTTCCGAGCACATGCCTCTGAGCTAGAATACTTCTTTCTACTTAATTGGCACTTCTGCATCGTTTGGGATCCACGACTGCTACACCAGGGGAAGAAGGGATGGTTCCACAGCTTCCAGCGACCCACGTGGAGAAGAGCAACAAAAAGGGATGATTTGGAGAAGGACGGGAGCCAGGACTCTGTCTCTTAGCTTACTTCAGAGGTACTGCGTGTATATGAGGAGTCACCGTTCGCAGCTCCTAGGATGCTCAAAATTTAGCTGGACTGCTACTCCTGGACAGCCAGGAGCCGCTGCAGCTCGGAAAACATGTGGCCAAGCTTTGGACTTTACAGTAATCCCTGTAATCTTCCAAGGAAAAGCACTTTAAGAAGTAAATTTTAATCCACTCGCTTAAATCAGGAGAGGATCTTGATAGCTTTTTAGATTGTTACTATCAACAATGCCAGAGTTCAAACAGATGAATCCGAGTCTATTGACTTCACCTGCCAAGCAGTAAAATATTGGAAGGATAAATTTCAGGTTATGACAGGCTTGGTGCAACACAGGGCATCACCAAAAATACCCGCTTGTCAGCGCTGTTTGTACTGGAGAGGTTTAAAATGCGTAAAAGGTGTGTGAAAAGGGACTGACCGTTTCTAATCCCTGTTCTGCAGGGAACGACAGCGAGCTGAAGACGGGCATTTCAAGCAGAAACCAAGTCCCTCTGGGCCTGACTTATACATGAGTGTTTATTGGGGAGCAAAAATCTTTAGTGGTCATAATGGCATTGCAAGAAGGAAGCCACAAATTAAAATGTTCAGTGAAAATGTGACCACGGTAGTGACCTGCTAACTGATGTACCGATACCGAGAGTTAAAGACTCCCGAGGTATCCCCCGAGTTCAAGGGCTCCAGTACTCAAGACTGCATCAGGCACCTACAGACAGACGATTCCTGAAGAGTATGAGTTGTACTGTGGTTAAAGAAAGCAATTTTCCTGCAACATGCACAGAGAAGTGCAGGGTACCTAATGGCAAGGTGATTTTCCTGCCTCCTAACTGTGTGTATTCTGTGCCCCTCTTTTTCCCAGTTCCTTTGCAGACCCTTCCCACGGGGTGCCTGGGACAGCCCCTCACCATCTCCTTGCAACACTCCCCGCTTACATCAAGCTCCCACCAGACTGTCTCAGAGCAATTGAGCTTTTTCTGGCAGTTCTCTTCAGAGGAGGAAAAGCTTTTAGTCTGTAGCAGGAACCAAAACAAACGGAGGCATTTCCCAATGCAGAGAGAAAGGAAAACAGTTTAGTTATTCCTGTGTCGCTGCACTGCGTGCTCCGGTGAGCACTGAAACTAATTGCAGGGAGATTGCAGAGACACGTCCACACGGTTCTGGCTTCATAAAATGGCTTATTTAAATTTTACTGAATTTCCCTTATTGGAGAGTTCCACAGACACGTAGGATATCATCTAAATCATTAAGACACTACGGAAGATAACATCGTGTTTGCACATGAATAACAGTTTTCTTACAGGGAGCTTTAAAGCAGATATCACAAATAAGTGCATTTCCATTTTGCAAGAGAAAAATACAAACTGCAAAGTTAGGTCACCCTGTGAAGTCACTCTGTGTATAATGATGACGTTTCTTTTAGTGAAGACACAGCTTAGTTTTGGTCTTACCGTTAGAGCAGCAAGTGACATGAAGCTTATTAGGTTGTTCCACACTTTATCAATGTCCTTCAGCAGCTGCTGGAGTTTCTCACTGCAAACAGCAGTCGCTTTGATACCCAGTTCAACTCTCTTCGTTACTCTGTAGACTTCAACAACCCCTGGTGAGAGAAACCACAGCGGAGGATGGCAGAGAATTCACCGCAAGCACAGGGTCCTGAAACTTTGGCTCAGAAACAGCACAGAACAGGCAGGGCGCACGAAAGGTGCTCAGGGATGGTTACTGCAGAGCAGTTGTTCCATTTATTCAGCAGAAGAGCTGTTCATTATTTCGCTGCAGGCACAGATTAAGCTAAACAACAATACCATTTTGGAAAGAGTGATCATATATTGCTGTTTTGCAGAGGAGAACTTTCAAGGTAAGAGACGTGGTAAATTCAAACGTACCTAGTAAATATTCCATGCCTTGAGCAGACTGGATAACTTCAGTGCAAACAGATGAACTACTTATTCCATTTAAGGTATCGTTTGCCTTCTTTATGACCTGGTGGAAACGAATTTCATGAGCTGGTGGTGTTATCTACCTTAAAATGATTATCATGAACAAGATTGTCCCCAAAATTAACTGTTATGCAAAAAAGGAGGCAAATTAAATAATTGCCATACTCCATCACATTCATGCTGTAACTGTAAGTAGATCAGGGGAAAAGTATGAACATTCAGAACCTTAAGGTATTCCCCCAGGTATTTTCATTGCCAAATAACAATTTTAAGAGCATGCACGCATTGCTATCTAGTTTAATAACAGCATTCACAGTTTTGTCTAATATGCAAATGCAAAGAAGAAATTTTAAGGAAAACTAATCTGGCTGCGAAACATCTCACACCCATAACCAGAAAACTGACGGCCTCTCTGCCCGGCACATTAAACAAGCCCACTTCTCACAAACTGCTGAAGCGCCAGCTGGTATCAGTGCCCTGAACAACAAGCCTGACCGGGCACCCAGAACACAGCGACCCCACGTTAACTAGTTAACTTGAAAATTCAGGCAAAAGCCAAACGAATCACCAGCGCCAGGGAGATCAGTGTAGGATCTTTAACGGAGGAGGTAAGGCTTCTGCTGGGTGACAGCTTTTGGTTCAAAAACTGTAATCCCCCCGGGTGATTCACACCCTTTGTATCGCTGTACCGTCTGAAACACTGACTGCAGCACCTACAGCAAGGAGGAGAAGGTTTGGGGTGAGACCAAACACGCACCTGCAGGGCACTCTCCAGGCACCGTTGCCATTCGTAGGCATACCTCTCGCTTTCCTGCGTGAAAGAGAAGGACAGTGAGTCTTCTTCCTCTGCACATTCCCCTTTCTCTGACCACAGCACACATACAGCGGATAGGGATTTTAAGAGACTATGTAAACTTTTAACGGAACTATTCCTAATTTCCCCCCATTCCTTAACTATTCTCTTTGCAACTGAACTCTAAAATGTAGTTTCTGGGAGTCAGAGCTAGTTTCAAAAGGAAGAACACGGATGAATGGGTAAGAAGTTTGCATCGCACGAACCTGCTCCTAGGACATTTGTCACAGGTCTGCTGTTCCAGCAATGGGGATCAGCAGAATTTCATCGGAGTCCTTTTGCCATCCATTCTCAAGATGAGCAAGAGAAACAACTACCGCACAGCCCAAAAGTTAAAGCTGTTTTCCAAAGGCAGTGGTCGCAGTGCCAAAGCTGGGATTAGATTTAAGTCGTAACTAATTTCCAGTTACAAGCTTAGACTGCAAGGTCAAGTGATTCTGAGTTTCAGACAGCGGCACTTTTTCCCACTTCACAAGACATTAAAGGAGAAGAAACCTCCTTAATGAGCAGTTTCCCATCAGAACACCTGACCTTACCCAGATGCCATCTCAGAATCACACGGGAAGTTCAAACAGCCAAAGTCCCAAAGCGCTGGATACAGAACACCCTGGATATCACCCTGAGGAAAGTCGTTGCCGATTTACTTGTATTCTAGATGATTCCTTACCTCCACTTCCCCAGTCAAGTCTTTGTATTTGTCTCTGATGACGGGCAAAGCAGGCTTCTCACTTAGAGTATTTGAGCGATCTCTAAACGGCTGTTCCAAAACTGGTAACGGTGAAGAGCGACTTATTTCTCTGTCACCTAGGCTTAAGCTCCTTTTATGAGACCCTAGAAAGTCGGGTAATAAACACGTTATTTTCTTTTACTCATAAAGGCACAGACTATTTAAAGCGAACAAAGTGGAAGCAAGGGTTACCCTGCTGCTCCAGAAGAACAAAACCTTCCATTTACTCAGGGACTGGTGCAGATTTCCCCAGTTCCTCAATTCTTACAATTTTTTGGCACAATGAATATTTTTCTTCTAAGAAAGAGACCTGCTCCAAATGCCATAGAAATCAATGAGAAGACTCAGCTTGTTTCCAGTAGCCTTTGGAACAATTCCCATTAGCTAATTAGTCATTTGATTAGAAAAATTAGCCTTTGATGAGTACACTATGGGCTTCCTCTGCCCCGAGCAGGCTTACCTTGAACAGACAGGTCGAAGGTAGCCAGCTCGCTCTTGATCATTTCTTCACTAGACTTCACCTTGCCTTGGGAAGTTGCCACCAAGAAGTCAAACTTGCTGATTTTTGGCTTTTCACTTTGGAATTCTCCAAAGTCATCGGTAGCCTCTCTCCGCAGTTCAGAAGAGATACCGCCAGCAAGGAAGTCTGCCTCTTGATTTGTGTCAGCTGCTGCTGCTGCATCCTGTGCTTCTGACGAAGGTTTTGCAAAATCACCAAAGTCTCCAATGTCATCGTCACTTGGAGCGCTGGATATGGGGCCAGAGTCTTTAAAGTTTGCAAAGGCTGCAAAGGAAACATCCTGTAAAGCATCCTCACTAGAAAAGGTTGTCACTTTGGAAACTGTTGTCATGGTAATGTTTTCTGAACTGCCAAACAAGGTCTCCTTCTTCTGAAGAACAGAAGTAGCCGCAGAGGATCCACTTCCTGAAGGCTGGACAAAGGAGGAGGAGAGCTTCTTGCCCTGCTGAATGTCTTCTCTGTCGGACCAGTCATAGCTTGCCAGGCTGCTGACTGCAGACCCACTGTTACAGCTTCCAAATGGGGCACATTTTAAGTCATCTATATCTGAGAAAAACAAACCCCTACAATAAGAAGCTGAAGTTCAAACATTAATCTTTCTACACCATATAAAAACAACAGCAACTTGCTAAGAGCCTTAAAGAACTGCACGAACACACACAGTGAATTGTTGTTTCAGGGAGGCTCAGAGTTTGCACAAAAATAACCTGAAAAATACCTAAGCATTTAATACAAAAAAAATCTCCATTTAATAAATGTAAGCCTTGACCTTTGAATATTGCCTTATATTTTAGGCTGAAAGTCACCATCCCACTACAGGCAGGGAAGAAACACTAAATAAATAAATGTTTCTAGACAGCAGAGGCTGCACAGATCACCAGTTCAGTTTCCTGATGCTGGCTGCAGGACCTACAAGCAAAATGTAAACATTAGCAACTCAAACATCTCATCGCATCATTTCATTTTATCAAAACCAACCACACGGAAAACTGGGCTAACTTTCCCGTCCCCTCAAGTATTAATGCACTTTAATTGTATATTCATGCTTTGATACAAATAACGTATAAAAACGTGCTGCAAGAATTTTTAAAAAATAGAAATCCTGTTGAAGCTTATCACAGCTACTGCAGCGCCGCGCAACCCGCTCGTCGAACTCACAGGTTCCAGGAGCAACATGAATATGGGAGGATCGTGTTTTAGTTTTTACAAACTATTTATTCAGTTTAACACAGAGAAAACCCAATTATTTTGCAGAAAGCTCCAAACATTTCTACTCACCTGCAATTCTATGGGCCAATAGGTTCTTCTCCCTGCCCTGAGCGGGTTCAGGCTCTCGCCTGGTTCTTACGTTAGAGCCAGCAAAGGAGCTACCCAGTGACCAGGCTCTGCTGGGCTTTGTCTGCTGGTCATTCAACTGATCCTTCACGACTACACTGAGATTGATCCATAGCGAAGGCACAGAGAGCCAGGGGCTGGGTAGTTTTCATTAAAGAAAAAAAAAAAAAGCAAGCAGCCCTACCCTACTACGTTTGGCATTTGTTTTCCAGCATTACCAATTGTCAGTTTGGATTAGACATTCAGCCGCTGCTCAGCGCCCGGGGTCACACGGGCTGGAGGTAAAGCAAACCCAAAGCAGAAAATACATTCTCTTAGCATGGTCTGAGCTGAGACTCTCCTGATAAACATCATGGTCTTAACTGGCTGGGATGCAGGGACAGCGACTTGGGTCCAGCACAGCCAGGGTGGGAACAGGCTGGCTTTCCAGCCGCCCTCTGTATTCAACCCGGCCACAGCAGCCCGAGGATTGAGCCATTGTAACAAAACATCTCTGCCTTCGTCTATGCATTTCACTGGAAGGGGAGAGCACGCTGCGCTTCAGGCTGCTGTCCAGGCACGACCCACAAACACGGCTAATTAGAAAGTCCAACAGATATGCAATATAACGATAGAGTTTAACGGCCATGACGGTCCAAGCCCCTTTGCGACGGGTCGGCGAGGCATGGCGTGTCATCTGTTTCCTGAGGGACAGTCGTCCTGCAGCTGCTGCGTTTGCACATGACAGCATCTCAATAACAACCCTCAGCGCCTTGCATATCTACAGCAAGATTTCAAAGTGCCGTTCGAATATTAAATTTGTAGAGCAAGCAGTTTACAGAAGGGTAAACAGAGGAGAGATGCAATCACCTGCTTACAGCAAAACTGAATAGAAAGAAGGCTGGGAGGTGAAAAGGAGCTGACTTGCAAGGGATTGGTGATTTATCACAAGAAACCACACCTTGTGCTCTCAAATATACAGTTTTGTTTAAAGGAGTGAAATGAAAGCTTCGCTAGCATTAAAGAGAGTGCCAGAATACCCTGCGAAATGTTAGCTGACTGTAATTAATCCTGGGATCTTGAAAAATACCACAGTGTACTAGGCAACCTCTTTTTTTTTTTTTTCCTTTCAATTTGTGTTGGCTCCAAAACCCAGCAAAGATTTAAGCATCACTATTGTTTCGGTGTTCACCAGGAAATGAAAAGAAAGAGTGATGGTCCTACTGTGACGATCTGCACACTCTATTGTGAATGATTTCTTTGATAACCGGGAAGAGCTGGAGCTGAAAACACACCCCAAAGGACCCGGTCAGCGCACTCCCGGTCTGGTCCTGGCTCAGGGACGGGCAGAATCAGCAGCAGGCTTCGGTGGGGATCCTGAGCTCCCCGTGCTTCGCCCGCAATCAATAGGTCATGGCAGGGAAGGCAGAACAATAATTTAATTATTCAAAACTAAGATTCCTGATTCCCTGTGTGAATTCACAGACGGGTGTGTGTGTGGCTGTAAAAATCACAGTCAGATCCATTCAAGTGTCACGTAAACACACTTTTTCCCCTTAAAAATATTTTCTGGTGAACCAAGACTGGAAAAAGATCTTCACAATGTCAGCTGGAGTGCAGTAAGTTTCCGCAAGCTTGAGAAACCAAACCCAATTTGTATTTCTTCCAAAGCAAATATCAACAATTTCCTTTCCACCCAGTTTAAACTACCAAAGCCAGAGCCCAGCCTGCCTGGTCATCACCTGGGGACAGCCACTCGAGGCAGCCACGCAGCTGTGGAGAGAGGAAGAGCAACAGCTGCCAAGGAGTGGACAGGAGAACACGGACAGAGGATGAAATACAGCTAAACCACTGTTTCCCAGTGTTATCTCATCTACAGAAAAACTTGACATCCTTCATTGGAGCCAACTATAACAATTTATTTCAACTACCAAGGATTAAGTTATGGCTGGAGGCGATTTACAAGCTGGAGCCTTCAATGCCAACAGTTTAATAATTTAAGGAAAACCTGTGACAGCCTTAGTGATATTCTAAAGAAACCAGAAAAAGCCAGAAGATTATAATATATTTAGTGATTTTAACCAGCATAGGAGACACTCAACTTTTTGTATTTCAGTTTATATTAAATTCTGATGAATAAATAGAACTCTCATGTCATTTTCTGGTTGTTAGGGTGATGCAGGCAGTAGCTAGCTCTGTTCCTGGTGGAACAGCATCAGGGCACCAAACCCCAGAGCTGTTACGCTGGGAACATCACCAGCAGCCTGAGCAAAAGGTCCAGAGACCACCCGGGGACAGGCACCCCCTCCTTACCGCTCCGGGGGGCCTCAACCGATAGCTGCGGAGAGGGAACGGGGCGAACAGAGAGGCTCGTACGCACTGCTGCTATCTGCGTCACGGCTGTCGGCAATCAGAAAAACTCAAAAGCCCATTTCTCAGCTGGTGAGTTCTGGAACAGCGTTAATGACAAGGGAGTTACTCCCATCTGCTTTCCCTGAAGACGGCACTACCCAGCACTGCGGAGGTGGAAACCACCAAGAATGCTGACTAGACGATAAATTAAAATGAAGGGAAAAGGACAGAAAAGCCTTCGACCCTTGTGGAATTAAAGAATTTGCTAGCTATTTTTAATTATCCTGATAAACAACGTTTCACAGCAGAATAAAGACCCCTCAAGCTTGCCCTGGGAGCGGAGAGCGGCTCGGCTCGGTCCTGCAGAAGCCTGGGGCTGCTGCTGCGTCCCCGCGCCCTTCGGATCCGCTTGGAAGGCGTTCAGAAAACACGCACGCAGCCGTCAGAGGCCTTCGCAGGGTCGATACGTGTTGATAAACTCTTCAAAACAAAAGACAGGTGGGGTTTTATTTTTCTAGCTTTTTACCTTGCCTGCTAATTTGATGTTCATCCCAAACTGTTGGGGGCCCAGGATCTGGAGGAATTTGAAGTGACTTCATTACATTACATGAATTTGCAGCTGCCGTTCCTGTTTGAAAGCTTCAATATTTAGCAAGCCAGGACTTCCCACGCAGAAAAGGAGGCAGGGCCTTTACTTTGGGGGAACGATTAACTCGCTCTAGATCAGCTAAATAAATATCAGAATATTGTTTAATGGGCTCCTATCATAAAGGCCTAGAGAGCGACACATTTTCCAGTGGGTCCCCTTCGCGAAGGTGTATCGTAACCTCGGCTGGCAGCCGGGAAATGCAGAGGAGGAGACAACGGGACAGAGAAAACAGGATTTGTCTGGAGTCTGAACTACCACCACACCCTCAAAACCAACTCACAGAAACCGCCCTGCCATCCACACATCTCTATTCAAACCCCTCTCCAAAACTGCTCTTCGGAAAAATATTGTTTAGCCCGATCCGCAAAGTTTCAGAACTTGTCAAAGCATGGCGAGAGGAGAAAGCAGCTCGCCCACACCCTGCTCTGCAAGAGAAAGGCACCCACCAGCTTCAGGGGATACTATGACTTTAAACTTTGTATTTTTCAGGAAAAAAAAGAGATGACACACTGCTGGTTTGCAACAAATCACACACATCCCCACATTTTCAAAATATGCCAAGGTAATATTTATTAACACAGCAGGACTTACAGATCACAAAAGATAGTGATACATAGGAGCTCGAAAGGGCGTTATCAGAATCAAGCATGCAGGTCAATACTTGCAGAAGAGAGATATCGAAGCAGATCTGAGAAGGCACATTCACACAGGAAATGTTTAGTTGAAATTAGACATTAGAAAAGCAGCAAAAAACCTGGAGTTGATTAAAATATACAGAGACCTCCAATAATGCCAAAGAAAAAGGTAATTTACAGATTTGTAAGTGCAGCAAATGGATAACCCTTTGAGAATACCCGGGCGAGGGTACGCTCTCGCTGCAACGGAACAAATTAGGTTCATGTAACATGACGAGGTGCTAATTAAAACGCTTTCATCTTGGCGTGAAACATAAATTTGGTTCAAAAGAAGCAGCCTGGTTGAAACTAACAGCATGCAGCCAGTGCTCAAAGGGTTATACAAAGTAAATGCAAGAGAAATCAGGCAACATTAGTATAATCTACCTTCCGCACAAAGAACTGTAGCAAAGTTTAAAGAGACAGTATCCCCTTTGGAGAGAGCAAAACTGAAAACCTTTCTTCCCTCTGAGACCAAAGTCTGTGGCATGGGAAGCAACTCAATGATTTCTTTCTGACTCCCAGCGTAAGCGACCTACCTGCCCATACCTGGAAGCTATACAAGGAGAAATCTCAATAGCCAAAGGAAAAAGACCTCTGTGTCGCTATGTCAGAAAAGTCCCATCGTTTATCAGCACCTCTGTCCCGCTGCTGTGTCACTGGAGATGTCACACGGTGCTTGCGAACGCACGGTTCCCAATGACCCGTCTCCCATTTCCCAGCAGTGAGGACGACAATGGGATACTGTCCCTTTTTGACATTAGATTTACAGATCGAAGAAAATTAAGAGAGGAAAAAAAAAATCTGCTTTTTAACTTATATAAACTGAAAAAAAAAAAAAAGACTTGAACATCAGCAATTCATAGCTTGAAATGCATCAAACACACGTAAGGGAACACATGAGCACAGAAGTATTCGTAACAGACCGTCCAGAGCACGCTCCGCTACGAGATCCCAACAGAGTTAAACGGAGTAAAACTCTCCCTGTGGAAAAACATCTAGCTTGGCACCATAGGAGAATACAGACTTGTTTAATAAAAATAGCTTCTAATTAATACCTCAGAGTTCAAAAGTTTAGCAACAAGCACATGATCGCCTAACCCCTTTAAACAAACCGAAAGAGTCTGTCCTGCCACAAACGGCAATTATTAATCACTGATTTCTGTGGCAAAAGCTCACATCCTGTAGAAGAGCTACATAGGTCAAACTACCACCAAAAGAGGCTAGAAAAATATTAGGAAAAAGTGCTTTCAAAACCAAAGTAAACATTCGAGAATACACTGTAGGTGCTACGTTTTTGACAGCTCACTCAACTTGGAATCTTACCAAGCGGTAATATGAAAATTAAATGTCTTTGCTAATAAATTATTCCTGATATTTCGTACCCTGTTATAGAGTATCTTCCACGTCAAAGTTGCCAACTCCATTCTCTCCCCTACTTAAAAATATCATATAATGCAAAATTACAGTACTGTGTATTTTCTCTACCCATATCTGCAAAAATGGAAGAAATATTTCATGTGGAAATCACCAATTCTTGCAGTAACAGCTGCTCAGAAAAGCCTTCGACTGCAGAATACTTGTCGCTAGAACACAGTAACGGTTCCCGTATTATTGAAGGCCACAGAACATTTAACTACGTCTTATCTTCCTATGTACATATGAAAAGAAAAAGCAGGACACTTGGGAAATTTGTTTTATGATATGCGATCCGATCAGAGGTGGTCAATTCACTCTCTCAGGAGTACTTTCATAAAGGGAAATTAAAGAAGGTGAAAACCTGATAAGGACAAAGTAGGAGTCCCATGGTTTTAAATTTAGGTCCAAGAGCTATCAATCATGAGACTAGCACTTACAGGCCCTTGTGCAATTATTCCAACGAGGGTTTTAACTCTAAAAAGCGTACGCAATACTTCTACTTGCAGTCCTGCAAAATACCGGCTACACAGACTAAGCCCCACCGTGCCGGGAATACACTGGTGGTGTTGATTAGACAGCTTTTCATTAACAGCACAAATTAGTGTTCTCTCTACCCTTTCAGAAGCGCAGAGTGGGTTAAGTCCCCAAGCCAAACGCGTTGTTGAAACCAAGAGATTAAAGTGAGACTCTCTGCCATTCATCTTGCTAACAGAAACAGAATGACATTGTTTGCATTAGAAAATTTTCCACTCGAATCCCTTAAGCGACAGCAGCTAACAGGTACCAGTAATATGATGTCAAACCTCAAAAATAAACTGGCGTGGAGTTGGAACTGTTCAATCTATTTATAGTCATCTACGACAAAAAATAAACGCTGCCCTGCCAAGGGGCTGTTGGCTAGCAGGTGCCCGGATTTTGAAGTCTCTCACTACTGAAAGACCAATGCATAATACTGTAATTTAGCACACAGAACACCGAAACCTCCCCTACCGATGTTACCAGAGCAATCTAACCAGTTCCTCACCTGCTGCTGGTGGATGCTGGCCACTAACTGTTGGCAAATCCAAAGAGCTATCAGACATGACATGCTTAAGATCTCCTCCCACATCAGCCAGTTTCATGTCAAACTGAACAGACAACGCGTCTTCCGAATCCTCCTTGCCGACACTGCTGCCGCCGATGGAAGGGAGATCCAGAGACTTCACCGAAGCGGAGTCTTCTTTGGCCTGCTTGAAAGCTGCGACTTTGTCCACCAGGGACTTATCCGCGCTGTTGCACGTGGAAGAAAACTTGTTAGAGTGAAAGTCGGCAAAATCGTCATCGCTCTTCACTGAAGCAAGCGTGTTGTCCTTCACCTCCTCGAAGCCCGCTCCAGAGCCTTCCAGAGAAAGCTGTTTGAAGATATCGTATTTGGTGGGCGTAGCAGCGGTGGCAGAACTCTGCCCGCTCTTCACCGTGCTGGCAGAGGAGCCAGACTGAGGACCAGGACCAGCCTCTAGCTTAAGTGCATTGTATTTGTCATCTGGTTTTTGTTCGGAAAATCCACTGCTATTGTTGAAAGCCATAAAATCTGCAAAGTCATCTTGTCCGCCGGCTGATGCGCAATTAGAAAATTCCCCAAAAAGGTTGAACTCTCCAAACTCATCAGCTAAGCTTGAACTTTTGCTGGGTGTTGGTTGGGCAGTGGTGGATGGAAGGGGTGGGGGAGGAAAAGAGCCTGACTTTGATGTATTAAATGCAGGTGGAAAGGATGGCTGCTTGTTTTCTCCAGTAGAGGAAAAGAGATCCAAGTCTGCTAGATTCAAAGAGGTCTTTGCTTGTGTTTGCTGTTTTGACTGAACAGGTAGAGAAGGGAAGGGTGTGGGGAAAGTTTTGTCTTTTGTAGGCGGCTCTAATGGTGAGATACTGTCAGCGGTTTTAAAATCTGTGAAACCATCATCGGTTCCTGCAGGCTTGAATTCTGCAAGGTTATCTCCTGAGAATAAAACCAATGAAAAACCAAAGACTAAGACACTGCAGTGACAACAAACACATCATACTCACACCATGCAAGCAAGCAAATTATTTCATGCAATGTCAGAAGTTTTTATGCAAACTATTTAAATGAAGACCTCAGGATGCACATGGAACGGCAAACTCAACCTCTGAACCACACAAGTTTCAAGGTCAGCGATTCTCATATTCATCCCAGCAAACATTTAAGTCTTTCAAACAGCCTCAGAATAGAACTTCAGCAAACGCAATATAACTCAGGGATCTTCTCCCTTCTGCTGAGACCGATTCCAGTGTTATTAGGAAGCTTGGAGACACACTTCCACATGAAAGTCAGCACAATTAATCATAAGATGTGCAGCTCTCCAGTTCAACTGCACACTGGGTGTAAGGCAGTACTATGTGAGGATTAGAATTTAAACCCGATTAAACATTAGGTAACAATGTTTTCATTGCATTTACATTAAATATGTTGGTGTACTAATTTTATAAGTTTCTTCCTGTTCATATACAATTATTTTCTTATAAAGCAATTTCTTTGGAACATGAAAAATGTTGAGTCGTTTAACCCATTCACCAGCATGTACGTGCTTAGACTAGCTGTAATTTTGAAGCATTGATGCATACTTTAAGTGTCTATTAGATTTTTTTTTCTATTTTAGAAGTAAACCATCAATTTTCAATTCTTAAGCTACTTCACAGTGTCACACTTTAAATTAGTTTAACCAAGATCTACAAGAATACTCTCTGCAATGGTAGCAAAGGACCACAGCAATACCTGGCATATTCTTCCATTCTCCTTCCCCTCCAAATCAACTCACTTGGCCCAGCAACAATACGAATATTCCTGAAATTGCTATTCATTCATTCAAAACTAAAACATCACAGCAAACTAAACTTACTGATGAATTGCAAACTTTTCCATTAGAAATGTAAGCTGGTGAAAGGGTTAAGAGTGGTCAGACCTGGACAGCAGGCAAATACGGTAAATTTTCTGTATTTTAGAACATGTACGGAAAGAGATAAAATGTTATTTTATTTCATTGCATGCATTTAATCCTGGAGAGGTACTGAGCATGAAATCTCACAAAACATTAAAGAAATAATGTCTGAAACAATGAATTCTGTCTTTGAAAAACAAGGAGTAGGAGTGAACTCAGGTAAGCAGTTTTATCCTAGAACCTAAAGTTGTCTTCTAATAATCAAACAAAATGCTGGCTACAACATAACTCCCTGGAAGTCAGGTTAAGTTAGTAATGTTAGTTAAAATGAACAAATTCCAATCATATTGTTATTTTAAAATAAAACTCAGAAGCATCCAAAAGAGATGCCAATGAAATACAATTTGTAGATTGTTCCAATAGCATATTGCACTATTTTTTCAGGATACTTCCTGCTAAGTTCTTTAGAGGAGCAGAAGCACCATTATCTTAGAATTCTAGCAGTGGAAATTCTACAGCTCATAAAAACAATCATGAAAACATGTTGAAACAGTTCCAAAAAACATACTGCTTACCTAAGTATTTGCTCTCTGATGGTTGTTCTAATTCACGGAAAGCACTATACTTGTCTCCACAGTCTAGTGAACATGAGAAAAGGAATACATTTACATAAAGATACTAGAAATGCATATCATAAATTTTATATTTACATAATTGCTCTGATTTTTTAAATATTAATATTAACCAAGACATACGAAACACTGTAATAAATTGCTCATAGTTGTATAATTTTCCTTTTACCTCCAAAAGTAGCTGTACTTTCAGAAGGCTTCTCAGCGGCAATCCCTTTAAACACAGCGTACTTATCAGTTGAGGAGAGTGTCTTATTACCTGGGAGTGGCATTAGTAAAGAGGGAACACTAAAAACAAAAGAGATAAAAGCAAAGTTCCTTAATTTATCCATAAGAAGTTTACATTTCCAGGTTTTATTTAAAGGAGACTCTATAACCTAAGCTTGTGCCCTAAGAAGTTCTTAATCAAGGACCTGATGTAAACTACGTAATCGTATTTCTCTAGGGCAGAAGTCAATTTTCACACTTCATTTTAATTTGTACCAAAACATGAACAGTCCAGAACCTTACACCAGAGGAATCTTAACCCAGACACACCCCAGGAATCACGGCTGTTTCACTTATCACCTTGCCCAGGGCAGCATAAGGACAATTCTCCCTGACAGAACTAGGTACAGTAAAGAGTTAAAACCGCATGAGATTTTGCCAGCTCCATACTCTCAAGCTTATCTAGTTTTGATTATATTAATTACATATTGCAAAATTAAGAGAATAAAGGAACCACCGTTAAAAAGGCAGGAAAGGATAATTTTGAATTTTTGTCAGTGCAAATCAGCAAGTTTAGGTAGCTATCCAATCAGCAAAATAAGGATGAGCCCACAGTTACACAAGCAAAGCTTTTTCCACATAAACACACTCCCCGTAGTAAAACTGCCCTAATACCCTAACACCACGTTAGCAACTGCTGTAAGATTTAGAAGACGTTCCGGGAGAGCTTTCATTCTGCGAGAGCTTTGCTTGCCCTCCACACAAGCCCCCTTATCAGCCCGTGGCAGCTCTAGAGAACAACATCCTTTACATATGAATGATGCATTTACCTCCAGTTCGTGTCATTCACCACTGTGCACAGGGAACATGCCAATGAATTTCTATGGTGTTCTTTGGCCTGAAGCAAGAATCTTTCCAGAGCCATTTAAATCTCCTTATCAGCAGCCTACAAGCAACATACAGACCCAGCACTTGCACACGCCTGCTAATGATGGTCTATGATGCTTGCAGACAGACAGCGCAATGTCAAAAAAATATAGCTTATGGTAATATAATTAAATTTCACATCACTGCAAAGCAGGCTATTAGATATGCAATCTTGGCAAATGTAATGGTTAATCATCTGTACTCTACAGATGGCTTTTTTTTAAATAAAGCTCCATAAGCAATTAGATTATAGCTCATTGTAACATTCTGTTCAAAACTGAACGCTTTTACTACTGAATAAAGAGAACTGCTGCAGTGAAAATGAAACACCATTTGTTAATTTTTTTTAAATTTTTTTTTACGATCCCTACTTGTGGAATTTACAGACGATGCTTCTCTTAAAACTTTCAGTAACAGGATAGCTTGAACTGCAAAATTACACCTAACACAAGATAAAGCAGAGCGTCTTCAGATGCACGTGGCATTGACTGAGACACCGAGCAAAATTAAATTTCTGACACAGAACTCCATTAAGCACAGCACAACAGAACAATTTGTGTTAGCATCCCCATTTGACGTCACTGGTGAGGAAGCAACTGGTCATCGCTGCTTACCTGGAAAGCACTAGTTCTCACTGCTACCAAGAACAGTCAGTTCAAGACACAGAACATCTGTACGTCTACGAACATCTGTACGTCTACAGTCAGACACCTGGGAGGCACATGAAGGTTTGCCATGTGCCGTAGGAGGAAACAACAGTGAAATCCTGTAATCACAGGACTTTGAAAGATGAATTGTAAACGCTCAAGGGGAGTAAACACGCTTACTTATTTTGTTAGACAAAATGTGCCTGATCCAGAATTACATTTTGGCAGTCTCCCAAATGAAAAGCCAAGATTGCTGAAGTCTGAATGAGATTTCAACTGAGATTTACAGTCAGTTATTGGAAGCTTAAGCACTGGCCAGCGAAACAACAGAAATAACAAAAACCCTGTCCACCGGAGTTCTCAGTCATTTAAGAGTACGGTGTCGTGCCCTTGGCATGAATTTGGGGTCCATTTTCAGGGCCTGAAGAAGGACCTTGATGTCAGCAAATGGTTTTTATCAACTCCAACAAACACAGGGTCGTACTTTGAATGGAAGCACACAGCACTAAACGCAGCACTGTCCCAGTCTATTTTTTCTGAATAACTTTATGTAAGATTTTTGCCTGAATGCACAGTGTGAAGGAACTTTCAATTGCCTGTGCAGTAGTATAAACACTTGAAAACCTGTCCCCAGACCTTGTAAATGCCATTTACCTCAGCATGATGACTAGAACAGCCAACCACCTATGGCACATCAAATGTCATTTTTGATTCAGAAAGCCTAATTGTAGTTGCAACAACCTTCAAAAGAAGCTGTCAGAGTAGAAGTCAGGTGACAGAAGAAAATTACAGGCTAGAAAGCTACCCACAGAAGAGGAAAACATTTCGTTTCTTAAAAGACTTCTAAACTATTGGAAGGAAGGGTGGAAATCAAAGATCTGCTACCTGCTCCTGTGCTGTGAACTGCCTGCTTTGGAGGAGCCAGCCACATCCCCCTGGAAATCGGTGAAAGAGTCATCGAGTGAGCCAGACTTTGACGCATCTTGAAACTCCTGGAAGTCATCATCTTCTGGTTTTACTACCTGCATTACAAACAACATGTAAATTGCTACACTGTTGTCTTTTCAAATCGTATTATAGCGTGAAACCAGATCAGAGCAGTGTGATTGACTTAAGAAGGAAAAAAAAAAAGCAAAAGAAGGAAAAAAAACCTTTCAACGTTACCACGCAAAATTAGCATGGTCAGCATTTCCTTTTCGCCTGCACCTCACCCAACTCAAAACACACACAAGGTGTGCAGGTTTACAAGCAGGATGCATGAAGAACAGGTGAATAAGGAGCCCTACTCCTTTCACATTAAATGGATTATTGATTTTAATAATAGGACAACATTAATAATTTAAAATTATGCAATAATTTAAAATCAATACACACGACAAATCAGAAGAAATATTTTCCAAGGAAGGATAAATATCTGCAAATAGCAAAACTTATCCCCCATACAATTTACAGTGTTGCAAACCAGGGGTTTTCATAGTTCTCAGCTTCTCCTGAAAACACTGACTTATTTTACCAGCTAATAGTCTGTTGTGTAGTGTGATCTAAAATTCCATTTTACGTGTATTACAAAATCCTAACTACAAGTAAAATCCTCTTTCAAAGCAATTTGTCTGTAATGGAGAACGCTTTTGTACCTCTTCTACTGCCACCAGAAAGAAATGGAGAAAATAAAAGAACATCCTTAGTGGCACAACTTAATGTTTTCAGACACCACGGCTAGATTTCAGCTGTTTTGCTGATTTTTTGCTGTTGATTTACAGTCTGTTGTCATTACACAGCTGTGAAAGAGTCAGGCTCATTCTCTTCCCAGGAGAAGGGAGATTTCCCACATCAGAAGAGTGAGCTAACCTGGCTGGGCGGGTAGGACGGCAGGAATCCTCCCGAAGGCTGTGCTGCAGCTCCGCCCGCTGGTGCCGGGATGTTCATTCCCATCAGAGGCATGGAGACGGGCGGAGCGGAGGGCATCAGAGGCTGCTGGCTCACTGTGGCAGGCAGCGGCATTGGAAATCCAGTTAAAGTAGGAACGGGGGCAGCTGGAAACTGGTTTAACACGTCAGGACTCACTGCAGGTATTCCTCGCTGCAAAGGCAGGAAAGCAAAGACCACCGTGTACACATCAGCCAAAAGGGACATTGCACCCCAACTCCAGTTTCTTGTGTTACTGAAATCGTGACAGAGCAGGGTACTGCTCACACCTTCCACAGCAAAACACACTACCGAGAGCCTGTACAAGTGAATTCTATTCAACAACTGACACTAAAGAAAGGAGTAACTGAAATGTAAGTGCAGGGGATGAAATTATAAACCCCCTGAAGTATACAAGGGGAGTTTCTCCTCTGGACTTCAACACAAGCAGTATTTTACTACAAGTGTGGTATTAGCAGCCACTGCTGCTAACACACAACCCACGGCAGACCAGGGAACTGCCTTTCTGCGCCGATCTCCAAAGCGTCAGCCATACCTGAGTTACGGCTATCATAGCCAGGACAGCGTAGAGCTCTTCTTTTGTGAGCTTCCCAGGGGTGGTACGGTTGGCTAAAGCCCAGATCTGCCCAAGGGTCTCTCTGGGCAATCCAGACGACATCAGGATGGGATAGAGTTTAGCTGTATCTATTCCAGTAGGAGTCAAAGTGGTTTCCAAAATTTTCTTATACAATTCTGTTAAGAGGGAGGCAGTATTAGTGACAACTGCTGTTTTCAAGTGACTTTAACATTGCTTTTCTGTTTTGTCTCAAACTCAACATTATATCAGATGAGTAAAAATCAAAAGCATAAGGTAAGGCAACAGCATTCTGGCATTGTATTGTATCATCTAAATGCATTATTGGAGGGTCTTTACAGACACATTTAAAACAAGCAAAGATGTTTTTATAAAATACAAATATGCTCTATTTCAATGCAACCTCTACTAGCATAATTCGCTGTCATAACAAATTCTAGATTAAATATTTAACATGCTTGAATAAAATCCATACTTCTTCAAATGCAGATAAAGCCACCAGAAATATGTAACGTATCGAAGATACAGGATTCATCTGATGACTGAAGAATAATGCTTCAATGAATAAATGGCAACGCAAGCACACGTACAGTCACACCTACACTGCCCGCTTAGCTAAACCCCAGTCTCTTTTTCACCTGGGACCAAGCTGTCGTTGTAAATCCAGGGAGGCATCATCTGCTGAATTGGGTCCTGTGACGGGAATACTCCAACTCCTAAACACATTCCATTCAGCAAGAAAAAGAAAGACAGTTGTATTAGGATATACAGATTCGGAGTATAAAGATCTGAGACACTAGATTGTTGTTGGTCAGTACTGTTTAGCATTTCAGGCAAAGATTTCAGACAGGAATCACTGTGCTCAGAGGAAAAACAGCAACCACAGGAATGTGAATATCCAAATAATAACTAGAAGCCACATATCCAATGAATGAGGAGACGGCCACGAGTGAGATTTCACAAAGGACTACATGTATTTTTATCATACTTGACTACAGTGGAGCTCACGTTTCATGTAACCCTTGAGCACAACATCAGAGCACTAATCAAGGTGCACCAGAGACCTTGCATCTATTTGGACTGGAATAAACCAAAACCAAACAGTCAATAATCAGCTTTAATAAAATCAAAATTAGAACTAAAACTTCCTTAAAGTTTTCATCTAGTCCAGCTTTTGAAATTTTGATCCCCTCAAAGTTAAAAGACCATCTTTAATAAGCTTCCTTAAACAATTAAAAAAAAAATCTTTAGAGAGCACATCTTTTTTTTTCCCCAGGAAGGAGGACAGAATACTTTAAAACAGAAGACCCGATTAAACAAACATGTTAAAAGTGATTACAGCAGTAAATTCACATGGAAAAAGTTCAGAGCAAAATCACAGTTGTTATACTTTTAGCAAGGAGCAGGAGGCACTGACATATTATTCAAGCAGGCATTCAGAGCAAAATTACGCAGGATTGGCCTTAGAATTAGTGCACAGAGTGTTAGCATTCAAGCAGCATCTGATTAGACTTAAATTCTGTCAAATGTTTCATTTGCTCACCACACTCTTCAACTGCTATGTTTTGTTCTGAAGCCTTGTGCACCTCTGCAGCAGTGGTACCACTTTCATGTCCACCTACAACACCCCAGTCATTGATGGTTAGACTGGGATGGACTTGGCTTGCAGCCGAGGCTTTGTGCCCAACTTCGGATGTTTTAAGTATGGTTTGCTCTTGTTCAGAGTCATTTGAGCCATTATCTAAGACTTTCTCCTCCAAGGAAGAGCCTGAATAAACAGCAGGAGGAATTATTTATATTTTGTTATTAACCACCCAAATTCCAATCCCACACTTCCACAGGAAAAGCATCACTGGTACCACTGACGAGTTATCAAGATGAGCATCCATCCCAGCTCAGACCAACAGCCCACCCTGTTCAAACACTTTTACAGCCTGGTTCTGCCCTTTACTTACCATGCACACATAACAAATTCAACAAACAAAAAGTAATGAGAAGGAGAAGAAATGCATGAAACTGTTTTCTGTATTAGGATTACCGTTGCATCACTTAGACACCAGTAGCAGAAGTGTCCAATATCTACTTACACCTGCAAAATTCACGTTAATCTCACCAACACCCATTCAGCCTCCAAGAGAAGAAGCACACAAGTGCTCCACGTTAACTGATTTTTTTATAGGGCCACCTTAACTCTATCCTTTTCTACTACACAGACTTACGAAAATGCTAGCACACAAGATAATTCACTTAAGATCTGCCAGATGCATATTTAGTGATCTTTGGATCCACACGTGACTTGCTGTTATACTGCAGTTCTGAGGGAAGGGAGAAGGGGACTTAAACCATCTTTTCCCATGGATCAGCAGGTTTCTGCTTAATCACTTACATATTACTTATTTCAGCCAGAATAAAAAAACCAACAAAGTAAATAAAGATGACAGAAGGTGACATGAAAAAAAAAAAAAAAAAAAGATACTTTAGAGTTACCTGGTTTATGGATATTGGGTGAAGATGCAGAGGTAGGAAAACAAGGAACCTGCCCAGTTGTACCATGCAGGATGGGTAACACTGGAGCCTGGGCTGCAGGGAGAGGTTGGACTGCAGCCTGTTCTGAAAGCAGCTGCCCAGTCTCAGCAGAATGGAAAGGCTGAAAAGGCTGAGAGGTGGGCTGAGGCACCAGTTTGGGGATTTCAACAGGCCCTTGTACAAAGTCCCTAAATTCTTCATCATCAAGAAAAGCAGAGTGGGAAACGGATACGGCAGAATGGGATGATGTGGGATGATCTGCAAAATGGAATGAACACACAATGCAAAGTGATGAGGAAAAAGTTTCACGGGTGGAAAGGCAGGAAAAGGGGCAAACACCAGGTACACACAGCACACGGGCAGGGGAAAGAGGAGCGGATGCGTTATTTGACAGAGATGTGAGAGGTATTGTCAGCATAACACACACATAAGGTAAAACTGAGCAGCCACTTCCAGCCATGCATCTTCTCTCCCAGCTTTTTATGATGTAAACACTTTGAAACTCGGTTCTTAACACTGGCTATGAAACTATTCTATTTGCTTTAAGCAGACTGGGTCAAACAAATCAAGAGTTCGTATTTCAAACTGGACATAACGGGGGTCTGCACAGGGCGACATTCACCCTCAAAGGAATGTTTTATCCTCAGAAACTCAATAATATATCATAAGATACAAAATAAATATCTATTCATTTAGACAATTTTCTGCTTGATCCCTTCCATAGTCACCCGTCTGAACAGAACTGACAGAATGGACAAACCTACAGGCAACGGAAAATTGCCAGAAACCACCTGTAACTTCAAAACTATCTCTACTGTGGATTTGATCTTTGATAAAGATTTTATACAGGAAAAAGCTTGTCTAGATGAGCTTTGTTTCGGGCTGGACGCAGAACAAACTCTACTACAACCCATGGGAAATCTTTAGTAGTAATTGTTACAACTGCTGAGAAGAGAATACAGCAGGCTCCTGTTCGACCATGCTCAGGCAACGGTACACAAGTAAGCTGTCAGAGTAGGCTGAAGCCATTATACAATGTTTTGATCTGTCTTAGCACTTGCATAGCACTTCTCAGCTTCAAAAGCACTCTGCAAAACATTAATTAATGCTTTGACTAGAAAAGAACAAACGCATTATCAATTTCCATCGTATTTCACGTTAAGCACAGCACATTAAGCTTTCTTTTAAACATTTCAAGTATTTTAATAAAAGCTGATATCTAATATTTCACCCTCATAACCTGACCAAGCAAACAGTTGATAGAATGACACTTTATTTGGTGGTATAAAGTGACTGGATTAACTGCTTTGTAAAATAAAAATACTTTGTGGAATTAGTTCCCCCTGCAGAGGATTTCAAACATTCGAGTTTCATTTTCAGTTGAAAAATGAGAAAAAAGACAAACCTGGCTTTTTTGGATGTGATGCTGGTGTTGGGTGCATTTTAGCATCTCTAGAAAAACCATCTAAATTTCCTTTAATGGCTTCCAAAGCATCATCTCTGCTTTTTTCACCTGTCTGAAACACCAGAAAACACATTTTGAAAAATTCACAGACCAGCTCAGTTTTCTTTCAAAAACTTCTTCAATACAATAATTAGCAATGCCTGCTGTTAGATGAAACCCTTCTTCCTCCAGCAGTGCCCTCCTGAAGCACACCAACAATAACTCCCATATTTAGGAAGCATTTGTTTTGCAGACTACACCACAACAGTGCTTCTCAGTCTTCAGACACAGCTTCATGCACCAGAACAATATGTAAACCTTCCTCAGCTGTTTGGTGTCTTGCAGATAAGAGCCTTCAAGTGGCCAAAACTTTGGACAAAGTTAACAAACAAGCAACCAAACATTCTCTATTCTAGAAACCCAATCTGTTCCCAAACATTACACACCAGGCTGGTTTATTTTTCAAAAGCTGATTTCATTTTCAACACCAGACTTTGTTTGCATTACACTGACTATTCCAGATGTTTTTCAAGATGTAATCTGATGTCTCATATGAGTTCCCCACTTATTTGATAGCTGAAAGAGACCATCCCATTAAAAGCCATTAAAAAAAAACCCAAACCTGAAGAAAGAAACACCCCACTTACTATTTAGGACATACCTTAGGTTTCACACTGCTTAGGAGTCTCAGCTTTTGTTTCTGCTCTTCAAACTGGCGCCGTTTTCTTTCTTCTTCTAAGAATTTCTGCTGGTGCTCAAACCTCTTCCTGAAGCAAAATTATTTAAAAAAAAAAATCTAAAAATAATTTCTCATTGCAATTTCAACAGCATGCTTCTGCTTGATTTTTCCATTTCCTCTGCCTCAAATTCAGACAGCTCCGTGCACACACTGCTACCTCGTCTCAGAGCTGCAAGACAGCTGCTACTACCTCCACAGATGGCCTTCAAATGCAACGGACTGATCTCAACAATATCCTACAGCCCCAAATGAACTACTTTTCTAGAGAAATTATCAATATTTTCACTGTGTGGACTACCCCTCCAGAGAAGAATTTCCCAAGAAGCGTCACTTACTGCTGTTCCTCTGCAAATTGCTTCTGCATGTCAGGGGTGTACTGCGGGGCTGCGGGGCGCATGCCCAGGAAGGAAGCCTGTCCCATGTAAGGCATTCCAGTCGCTGGCATCGGCCCTAAGGGCATGCCACCCTACAACAAAAAGAAATAATACAACTCCTAAGTTAGATTTTTCTTTCACCCCCCCCACAGAAAAAGCCAAACCACTGACAATTCCACTCTGCCAAATCGTGAATGAGAAAGATGTCGTAGAATTAAGAGCCTTAAGTATAGGGGGATGAGCAGTGCCTGAGCACAGTCGAGCTGTTCCAGAACAAAGCCTGGTCACTCAGCAGATGGCACTCTTCCCTCTCAATACCGAGTTACGATTCTTCAAGTATTTCAGGAGACAGGATAGTTTTCTGGTCAAGCACCAAAAAAAAAATCAAGACTTCAAATCCTTACAACCTACCTCAAGAGCAGAAAGGTTAGAGGCATCATCCTACAGTGCTACACATGGTTCGGTACCATGCTTTGGGGTTTTTTTCTTTCCTGTTCTAAGTGATTGCACAACACTTTTAAATTCTCTGCTGGAGGTGCACACTCCTGAACAACAATGGATGCTGGCAAAATGTGGTCTGGTTGTTTTGCAAACATAGCTTATCC
>WKFP01013871.1:220148-236874 GCA_011057875.1 Pterocles orientalis
GCAAAGCCAGATTTGATAAAGACTCTCGGTACCTGGTCAAGTCTATTGCTGGAGGATCTTGCTTCAGCAAATAAATGAGTCTGTTCGGAGTGGTAACTAGTATATCTATAGAAAGAAAAAAAAAAAGGCAAAACATTAAAAAAAGACACAAAGTAAACCAGACTATGGTCTGGTATGGCAGAGCCCTGAGAAACACAAGTTCTCATCCCATCCGTCAGAGGTACAATTTAACAGGGTCCACAGTCAGGCTCACTTCCTATTTCTTCCATGCCAGTTACATTTTTAGTGTTGAACAACGGATTGCATGTCTCGACTGGTATTAACTGTTCTCTTCAAAACCACATGGGTCAGAAGAGAGGAGTCAGTGACATTTTTTAAATTTTCAGAAGCACTTCAAGCAGTTAAAACAATTACCAAACTTCTTAGAAGACTTGGGCCCAAACTTCTTTGCTGCTTCATTTGCCTTGTGGATCATGTGTATTCTGAAGCCTGTCCCCTCTGCCAACCTCACCAGCTCCCGATGGGTCTGAAAAGGCAGCAGCAGAGATTAAATTTTCAAACTGAGCTGAGTAGCTTTTCTAACCACAAAAACTGCAGACAATCCTCAAGCTACATCACCCTGATGTCAGTCTTAAGAGAAACCTGCCCAGTTTTCTTAGCATAATAAAATGCATCTTTCTAACATGTATTATTCACTTGAAAGTTCTCGCAGGTCTGACTACCATATTTTGACTCTAACGGTGTAGCTCCCACAAGCCCTCTTTCCTGTTCAAATAAAAAAGGAACTCTGCCCAAAGTTGTAATTTTTATTTCAGTTTAATAACAAAGCTCCAATATAAAGTTTTTCATTGAAATTCTGTGTTCGGGACAAACAAATAAATCTCCTGTAGCAATCTCAAACATGAAGGTAGGTATTAAGAGCACCTAAGCACCGGGCAGTTTTAAAATATGATCAAAGTATCTCGAGCCTCCAATCTTACCATCTAGATTAGATTGAGATGTTAGATAAAGAGAGATGTCGCTCTTTAACAGACAAATACTTAAACATTTAAATTAGCTTGTTCTGGTACTGGAGGATAATAAAGGAAAAAAATATTTACTAAGCTGCTGTTTTACTGATTCAGAGTGAAGAATATCAATATGACAATGACCTCTTTCCCCTCAACACACACCTGGCTGGCGAGTTCTCGCGTAGGTGATATGATCAGAGCTCTGAATCCCTTGTTCCTAGGTTGTTTCAGATGTGTTAAGAGAGGAATACAAAATGCCAGTGTTTTTCCAGACCCAGTAGGAGCTGAAGCTAGAAGTTCCCGACCCTGTAAGGAAAGCAAGAAGGGTGTTATATTTTACTAGGAAAAAAAAAATCATATTAGTGCAAATATTAATGCTACAAACTACCTCAAACCACATTAGTAAAAATCACAGATGAAGAATATTGTCATGGTAAGTTTTGAACTCTGATGCAGCTGACCTCTCTAAAGCTGTGCAACTAACCACTGCCATGACCCTGAAGAGAGACCACTCTCCAAATCCTGCCACACTCTGTAATAAAACGCAACACCAGAAAACTTACGTGAAGCATGACAGGAATAGCCTGCATCTGGATTGGCGTTGGGACCTGGAAGCCAGCAGCTTGAATATTCTCCATGATTTTGGGGTGGACTTTGTATTCCTTTTGAAGTTGATCAAACGTGGCAATTGGGTCAGGAAGGTCTGTTCCTTGAATATTAATCTTGTGTTGATGTCTGAAGCGGTTTATCTAAAAGGCAAAAGACAAACTTTTTCTTTCTTTCTTTGACAGCATAAAACTAAACGTGTGTGGATTCCTTTTCTGGTTATTTTCCCCACCCTCAGTCACCCTCCTCCCAAGATAAACCACTATAAATGAACCTCAACTTTTTGATGAAACACCCAAAGAAACCAAATAATCTGTTGCCATGTCAGAATTCCATGCTCCCACCTTTTCTCTTCTCAAGCGTTCAAGTTTTTCTGCAGTAGGTTTTTTGTCTTTTGCATCTTCAAATTTCGCTTCCAGAGAGGACATCCACTTTATTCCGCTACTTTCTGACAACTCTGGCATTGATGCTGCTTCTGGAAGTTTGAAAAAAATAAAATTTCCATTAGTAAAATCCAGACAAAAGTTATCTGGTTAAACAAGACGTCTCAAAACCTTTTTTCTGTCATTCTCACTAAAATTAACAAAGACTCCAGAAGGATGGCAAGCACATCCTCACACCTTAACACCGAATTTCAGCCCAGTCATTTTATCAGCTCTGACACAGGCCAGCCAAAAAACCCAGAAAACTATTTTTTTCTGGTAAAATTACTTACAGTATGTGCATATTTAAAGTAAACAGAAACAGTTAAAAAGCATGAACTTCATTAAGGTATTCTGCCAAGAACCACGGGAGGATGGGAAGGAAAGAACACAGGAAGAGAAGAGATGGAAGAAAAACGAAGGGAAGAAAAAGGAAGAGAAGGGATAAAGAGGAAAGGTATAAACACCTCGTGTCTTTTTCTTTTTTCTTTTCCCTTTAGTGCTTTCTGCAGTTCTTTTTCTCTTCCCAGCCACCTCTCCGCTGTTTTTCCCCACTCCATCTTCCTTCCGCTGCTCTCCAGCCCCTGCGAGCCCCCAGCCCTCCTCGGCCGACCCCAGAGGGGCTTCCTCCTTGCGCCCGAAGAAATCGAGGCTCTCCAGCGAGACACCGCCTCCTTTCCCCTTTATCACCTGGGGGGAAAGAGCAGGAAAACCCGTGAGAGGCCCTTCCCAGACCCACACCACCCAGGTAGGCCCGAGCTCCAGGGACAGAGCCCAGGACCCCTCATCGTGCCGGGAACAGGCCCCACACCCATCCCAACCTCCCCCCGCAGTGTCACCGCACCCCAAATCTCCGCGCATCGAGCCCGAAGCGCCTCACGTCAAAGCGAGCACCGGCACCCAACCGCCGAAACAACTCCTGCGCCTCCATGCTGCCGCTATCCCATCACTCCCCGCGGCGCCAGAGGAGTTCGGGAGCAGCTGATTGGCTGTGGGTCCCCCCGCGGCCCGCCCCTTCCGGGTTCCGTTACGGCAGCACAGCTGCCGTAACGGAACCCGGAAGGGGCGGGCCGCGGGGGGACCCACAGGAGGTTGTTGGTGATTTTTAATCATTTTTATGAGGTTTAAACAAATCAGAATATCTCACAACGCGTTTAACACCTCCATTAAAGTCAGCAGTGTGCCCAGGTGATTTGTTTAATCCTTGATTTCCACTGACACAAGAAGAAAGAAACGCTGGAGGCAGCGGCAGGTGCAACTGTCTCAGCTAATCAAGGAAGATTAAGATCAGAATTTATTTAATTCATGTGTTTATTCGTTATGATATACTGAGACCCAACAGTACAGCTGTGCTCTGTATCAGATCAAACCGTACAGCTGTTTTTCCTGGTGTTCGTGAAGTGAAACAAACAGAAATCGAGCAACAACAGCGTTAGAAAAATTATTTTATGTAATAAAAGTCTCAAGAGCTAAACGCTTATGTTGACAAAATCCAAGAGCTCTGAGAGGTACAGGCGGTGGCTGTTCCTCCTGTTAACATTCGCTGCTTTGATTACAAGCTTTGAGATGAAAAATCGCATCAACGCGATCCTCCCCGCAGCCCCTGTCTGCCTGATTTATAGTTTTTTCTTTTGCCAACCTTTTGACTTCCCGGCAGGCGGGTGGAAGCAGCCGCACGGAGAGCTGGGTGGGTGCAGAGCACCGTGACGCTGCCGCTTCCCGCGCTGGTGTCCCCAAGCTGCTGCCGGTGACATATTTACAGTGAACAGAGCCAGTACAGGAGACTCGATGCTGCGTCCTTTGGGCTGTTCCCGGGGTGAGACTCTTGCTTTTCCACTGGGAAAAGTGACTAATGGTTGCTGTGAGAGGACGGGGAAGAATGTGGAGGCATTTGTGTAACAAAGAACTATAAATCATCTCCAATATCCATCACTCGCCAAGAGATGCTGTCAGCACATTCAAGAGTGAGGAAATGGGAAATATTCTCTTTATCTGACAACTAGGAAATCCCTTTGTGGAAGGAATAAGAAGCTCTGCTTCCAAGGCAGCAGCGCTGGGCAGAAAGCCGTGGGACCCTCTGGCAGGGGCAGCCCCGGTGGCACGCTCCCATCCTCCAGCACGTGCGGCCCCAGGGACTGAGCTGCCTTACGCTGAGGTCAACCTGCCCTGGAGCAGTCGGAGGGGCCAGCGCCGGGACTCGGGCTGCGGGAGGTCACGTTGTGTGTCGAGGGTGAAAGGGAGAAGTGGGTGAAGCACAAAAATGGAGCAACTTAAGTTAATGCGAAGCAAAACTGCTTCTGTCATGGCGCCGGGTTTAGCTTTGCTTCCCCGGTGCTGGTCCATCAATTACTCGGCGCTAATTGCCAAGTCAGCGCTGACACCAGATGACCAGCGAGGCCGTTGCAGGGTGAGTGTGGTGCGGGAGCCGTTCGGCTCAGCCCAGCCACCGACATGGTGATTAATGCCCCAGCAGCCTGGTGTAACCTGGGCAGTCCTGTTCCACTGGCAGCACCCACCAGGCTGGAGCTTGATTCCGCAAAAGTCAGCTCAAAACTGCGCCTGACCTCCAAACTGTGCCTGGATCAACTGGAGCTGGATTCCCTCTTTCTCGGTGTTGCTCCTGGTTTGCTGAGCAAGGTGACCTAAAGCCTCCCAGAGCAGGACCCCTCTGGGTGCACGCTGCAGAAGCCCCGCAAGGCGAAGGGTGACGTGCTTTGTTCCCTGTAATTGATCCAAATCAGTAAAGAGAAAACAAAGTGCCTCCTGCCAGGGAGTTCTCACTCCATCTGCACTGCAGCAAACACGAGCCAGCCGCCCGTGCCAGCTGAGCAGGGGCATCGGCACCCCACAGCCACGCTCAGGGGAGTGACCTGCATTATTGAACCCACTCGTGGTCCGTACGTGCTGGGGAACACGGCACTTCTGACCCATCAGAGCTGGCATAAAACGATGGCAGAGGAGGGCCAGAGCTCCCCCGTTCCACCCAGAGCTGCTGGCAGGACGCCCGCGGGCTGGCCGGGATGTGGGGGAGAGCCCAGGCTGCGTGGTTTTCCCCTTTCATTTGTTTTCCTTGCAGACAGTCCCCGGGAACGGTTCCTAGCAGGGTACGCTCCCCACCCTGGCGTAGCCCCTCTCCCGCGGGGGTGCTCAGGGGATATCTGGGACAGGATCGAAGCCCAGGTGAGATGCTCCGATCGGATCATTGGGCTGTGCCTAACGCCTGGGGCTGAAATAACCCCCCTAAGGCTGCAGAGCAGATCTGGTGAGTGGGGTTATTTCATCTCCTGCACAATGGGGTCAGAGATGCTGGGCTGTAGCCATGCCCCCTTGCCCCAAAAAGAGCCAGCGAAGGGCGGTGTCTTTTGTGTGTGCGTTTGTTTGGCAGGTGTAAGCAGGAATTACAGGGTGGCTCTTGTCAGTGGAACTTTTGCATCTCTGCTCCCCGTGTCCCGCTACCCTACGGCATTATCGTCGCTAATATGCACATAACAGTCAATTAGCCTCGCTGGGCGCACTCGTGACCTCTGGTCCCTGCTGTGTCCCCCAATCCATTAACAGGCCCTCGTCCTTTAGCTCTCAGTATGAATTGATGTAGCATCCATTCTCTTTCGGCAAAGAAACATGCTTCCTCATTCATCTGTCCATTTCCACTTTCTGTTCCTTTGTCCTCCCCTTCTGTTCCCTGCGTTGCTAACCTGGTCACAACTTCTTGACCCCACGTCCTTCTCCCTCCCGAGGGTGTCGTAATCCCAACCGCTACCAAAAAACTTTTACTTTTTTTTCCCCCCCCTTTACCCACATCTTATTTAGCAAAAATGGTTTCCAGCAGCGTGGGAGCTTTGATCCCCTATTCAAGAAGTCCTTGCAATGTTTTTTTTTTAAAGACTTTCTTTCTAAGGCAAATGAATTCTTCATAAAGGGGGAAATGGCGTGCTGGTTGGGCGCTGTTCATCTGAGGAAGACAAATGTTCTCTTTTATTGCTTGAAAAGCATAACAGTTGAGTGTGTAGATTTTTGATTTATCTGTAATTAAGAATCCATTTGAGCAGCATATTAATTACAGAGAGGAGAATTAATTTTGCTGAATATAAAGGTAACATCAAAGTTCCTGGGATTACAAGATAACAAAGTGTCAGAGGTTGAGGTTTTGTGTGGCTCCATATTAAGCACATACTGGGATGGGATGAATCTTTAGTGAGTTTTTTGACTAAGTTTTATCCCTGGGTCAGAGAAATAAAGTCCAGGGGGTCAGAGACCTCTTCCCTCTCCCGGATGCTGGTGGCCCCCGTTGCCGTCCCTGCCAAGCCCCTCGTGGCAGCACACACCGTTCCTTTGCCCGGTGCTGCTGCAGGACCCATCGGCCTTTCCCCATCCGCAGCAGGGGGAGATCCCCCCTCAGGATTAAACGAAGGTGAATCTCACCCCCCATCAAACCTTTTCACATTTTCAGACTTGTGAAGACCTCCTGCAGCTGCATCGTGGACACCCCATGTCAGCAGGAGATGGGATCGATGCACGCTGCCACCCGCCCGGTGTGGGGACAGCTCCGGGTCCATCTCCCCGCTCCCAGAGTGCGGCGGGGAGCCACCAACGTCTGCAAACAGCCCAGCCTCCCCACACAAGCACTTTCTGCATTCCTCAACGTGTACTCCTCAAACTCTGCCACCAGCCCGACCAAAAGGCTTCAAAGGGCAGCGCGTGTTTGCTGGCCGCGGGGCTCTGACAACGCTTTCCCTTTTGACCCATGCTGCAGGACGATGGCGTGCAGGGTGCCGGCTGCACCGGCGGGGAGCACAGCACAGAGCCGTGGCTCTGCGCAGCCCCACGCCGCTGCTGCTGGTTTTCCTGCCGAAATTTCCAGCAGCTCCGTCCATCTGGCTGGACTGGCAGAACAAGTCTGGAACGACCGCGCAGGCTTGGAGCCGGGTGCTGTTGTGCAACTGCCGCGTTACGTTTACCTGTGTGCCAAACGACATTTTTAACGTTGCTGAAATAGCTCCTCTGTATTTCGGTATCCCTGGAGAGGCTGGTGCCACCAAAACCAGCAGGATGCCGGCTCCTCCGCGGGGATGAGCTGGGACTTCCTTTGCTATCGGCATGCTTGGTGCTGATGGACTGGCTGCAGCATTACCAGCATCGGAGCACCAGGGATCGCTGGGAGCCCCAGTACTGCTCCAGCCCCACACACCTGGGGACAGGTGACCCAGCACCGTGGTGCCCAGCAGCCAGCACACAGGGTTTGACCCTGGATGTAGTTTCCTTGGCTCCGTTCCTCCCCACAGTTCTGGAGGTGATAAGTGCTGAGGAGTCCTGCTCAGAGGGATGGATGCTGCCCCATGCCGAGGGCTCGTGCTCCGATAAGGCGGTATTGCAGCTCTGGGGCAGGTCACTCCCTGGTCTCCGTATCGCTGGGATTTGGGGGATTTTTTCCTTTGCAGCCACACCTGCATTTCCAATTAAAGGCAGCGGTGTCCTTGTGCTCTGCCATGAGAGAGGCTCCGGTTTGTTATGAACATAAAGAGGAACCCATAAAGCCTTGTGGCTGCCTGCAGATCCTTGTGTGCGAGGAATTCCCTCGTGAACAGCTTTGAACTGTAAGATAATCACCCAGCCCTGTGCAACTGTACTCTCATAAATGGACTTTGCCGTGTTTCTGCTCGTTTCTTTGCTCCATAACAACTGCATCGCAAACACAACGTCCAACAGCAACAGGAGGGGGGAAAAAAAAAAAAAAAGCCTTCCAGGAGCCTCACTTGACATTATGTCGTATTTTCCAACAACTTAACGAGGCAGCCAGGGCATCCTCAGGAGCACACACCCCACCCAGGGCTTCACCTGCACAAGGTCAGGTGTGGGCAGGGACAGCCCAGCTGCTGGGGAAGCGGTTTGGGGTGGAACTGCCCTGGGCAGAAAGGTTTCCCCAGCCTGAGGTTAAACCCAGATCGGGGGAACCTTTCTCCCCACGAACACCTGGGTGTGTGTAGCATCCACAGCATCCTCTAGCACCCAGCGGTGATTTCTGCCTTCTCCTGCTGCCCAGGGCGGGTGACAGCACACGACGAGTGTGTGGCAGCTCCATAAAGTCACGCCTCTGGGGTAATTACTGTTGGTTCTTAATCACTTGTTCTGTTCATATCATTGACTTCATCCTGCCTGCTCTGTCATTGCTCCACGGCAGTCACCTTCTCCAGCAGCCTCTTTGGGTGAATTTTTCCCTGTTACCTTTCACTCCGGTCCCCTCTTCCCTCTCTGGTGACATTGCATCCCAGTCTCCTTTCCCCAAGGCTCTCACTTACCTTCCTGCAGAGCTTTCTGAGAGCAGCGCCGATCCCTGGCCACTCACCCCGCGGTGCTCTACCCCCCAAACCTCTCAGGCTGTGTCTGTCTCAAAGCTGCTGCAGAAACCAAGCCCCCCACCCAGGTACTGCTCCCCTGGGAGCACCAGCTCCGCTGCAGCAGGTTATATAGAGCCTCTTCCTCCCCCCTCCTTCCCGTGGGATTGCCCGTCCCTCTGCAGGACCAGTCCCACCTGATGCTGGGTGTCCATCAGCTGGGGCAGCTCAGCCCGTTTAGCTGCACGAGCCACTCACGGAGCAAAACATGGTTGGCACAGGTGGAAAAATCCAAGTTATTTCCAGCCTGAGCGGTGGGAATGCCGGATTTCGGAGCAGGATTTGAAAAGGGCTCAGCCTGGCGCTTGCCGAGCAGGAAGGTGCAAAGGGGATCTCTGGATAACACCTGCATCTTTTCCCCCCAGTTTTGCTAAAAGAGCATCACTGCAGAGTCTGCACAAAAGGCACCGAGAAGTCATTGTGTCTCCTGTCCTCTCCCAGCTTTGTGCTCCCAGTTTTCGGCTGGGGTAGCTAAAACCCACAGAAACAAACTCCGTGGGAAGGTTTCTATCGAGGTGTCCTGCTCTGGCTATAAAGGTGAGCACCAGATTGCTGCTCTAAGAGCCTTTCCCACTGCAGCCCACACCTCACTTGTGGGGGAAAAAAAAAAAAAAGGGATGCCAAACCAAAACCAGGCATTTTTGAAAGCGATTAAAGCCAAAGCCCCACACTGCACCTTTGGAAGGGCCAGCCTTTCCTACCCACGTGCTCCGAGTCCTCAGCTACGTTAGCTCTTTGCAATCAAAGATCGTCACAAGCTTTCCAGCGAGCGCCGCGTGCCCTCCCGCAGCATCCCAGACAGATGGGGTCTGGCTGTGTCTGGCACCCGGCTCCTAATTGGTTTGCTTAGCACGGGGCTGCTAAAGTTAGCAGAGGATGAGGAATAAACAGGGCAGGACGCGGGGCAGCATCATTAGTGCATCATCAGGAGGGTGAGGACACGGGTCTCCCAGCCTCCCAGAGCCTCTCGCGGTTTTTTGCTGATACCCGGAGCTTCGTGTGAAATATGCGACTCGCCACCTTCAGGCAGGTGCAAACCTAGACCAGCGTGGCGAGGGACAGCAGCAGGGACACGTCCCTGCCACCAGCCTGTGTCCCTGCTGCCGAACCACGGCAGAGGAGGGCTGTACAGAGCACACGGCAGCAGCGATTCCGAAGAAATGGTATTTAATTATGGTATACATTAAATTAAATGTCGTTCTGGATAGCGGTCTCCAAATTCCTTGTGACTTATTCACCGCGGGGCAAACTCCTGTCAGTCCCAGCGAGGGTCTGGGTCCCTCTGCGCCAGACGTGGTACAGACACAGACCAAAAGAGACTTTTCTTGCCCCAAAGCGAGCATCCATTTAGCAGTGGTCCATCCACAGGCACCTCTGCTGCTCCCCACCTCTCCAAATCCCTCTTGGCAGCCGGCACGCGCTGCAAAGTCCAGGAAGAGTGTGCACAGCTGGGGGGCATGAGATCCACCGGCAACGGGGAGCGGGTTCGGAGGAGCTCGTGTCTCGTGGGAGGGGTGACGAGGCTTTTCACAGCTTCCACGGCTCTGGGAGGCAGGACCTGGCCCCTGCAGCCCCCCTCAGGGCTCTAGGGGTCGTGGAGCCCGATGTCCTCGGCGTTGGGATGTGCCCTCGCTGCTGGGCTGGGGATCTGGCTTCGATGCTTTTCCTCCAAGAGCCGCTGCAGGTGGTGGGACTGGGGACCGGCATGTCCCCATCCCACCCCAGGGCTGGTCCGTCTGGCTGCAGTTGGAGGTGACACCGCAAGGACACTGTTTACTGACGAGGGCTGAGCCAATGAGGCTCATCACAGAAAATCATCCCCCGGTACTGGCCGTTCACTGGGCAGGAGACGCGGCAGCACCCAGGCACCCTGTCCCTCCTGCGCCCAAGGGAGGGGTGTCCCTGAACCCCATTTGGGGAAGATCCCACCAGAATTTCTTGCAGCCTCATTGCTACAGGCTCAGCTGAAAACTGCCTGTGCCGCATGCTTCCCAGCCATCCGGACACATCCCCTGCTGAGCGCGTCCCCTCCCCGCCATCGTCCGAGTCCCCAAAAGCAGAAGAGTCCCTCGAGGTGGTCTCCGCAGTGGCAGTTGTCCCCATGGGCTGCAGGCTCCGCTCAGCTCGTTTCACGCATTCCCCTCGCGTGGGGTGTCACCGTGCAGGGGACACGCGTCTGCCCGTCCTCCCGCAGAGACCAGCACTGCCTGCCCAGCGTCCTTGCATAGGTCTTTGAATTAACTCAATTAAAGGAAAAAGAGAAATACAAAACCAAAACCATCCTCAGCTCTGACCCTTACCAAAAAAAAAAAAAAAAAGGGAGAGCAAGAGAAGAGATTCAGGAGCAATATATACAGATGGGGGAATTGCACTTAATTACAGTAGTTTACATCCATTGGACAAAATTTACTTCTTTTATATAAATCTCTATGTATAGGAGCAGGGAAGGGCGAGGACGGAGCAGACCGTACCGATATTTACAGGGTAATTGGCTCAGTTCAACAGCACAGGCAATTCCTCCTCCCAAACGCCAAGTAACAGACCCCATCCCTCGCAGTCCCCCGGGTATAACTTAAATACGATCCACCTTCCCCTCTGCCAGTCCCCGGGCAGCTTGTTCCAGTTCCTCGGGAGAGCCAACGGCCTCGTGGAAGGCAAATACTTAAGAAAAAAAAAAAAAATCCCCAAGACATGGCTTGGAAATACTGCGTGGAGGGACGGAGAGGCGCAGTCCTGGTGGCACCCCGTGGATCCGGGCTCATCCCCGGCGGGGCACGGAGGGGTGACGGGGACTCTGGAGCGGCTGGCTCCGTTTCGGGTTGCCGGGCTCCTCGCTGCGGCGCTGGGGCTTGGCTCCGGTGACTTCCCGGGCTGGGCGCACGGGTCGGCGGCAGGATGTCGTGGAAAATCAGATCCTGTTGTGTGTGCGCAGGCAGCGAGGTGTGGAGCATCACCAGGCTTGCAGGGGACACTGCGGAGGGACAGAGCAGCACGGTCACTGCGGGCAGGCGGGAGGGGAGGGCAGCACGCTGAGGGGGGGTCTGCGGGGGCATTGCCAAGCATTTGGAGGCATCACCTCCCGCACCATGGTGGTGCTGCACGAGCCCTGCCCGGCCCCAGCAGCCCCAAGGGGGAAAATAATTTCCCGTCCAGATATTGCCAAAAATAATAACAGCCCCCTCCCAAATAATAATAATAGTAATAATAATAATAATAATAATAATAAATAATAATAAAAACAGGGTTTGTTTGTGCCTGGGTTGTTGGAGAGATTGTGCCATGCAGCTCCGCAATGTTGCCAAGAGCAGCCAGGCGTGATGCTGAGGGTGGGCGCGGGGCTGGGGACCACTCGTCCCTGTCCCCCAGCAGTGGGAATGGAGTGGGGGGCTGCACTTATCACTGTCCCCCATCATTGTTGTCATCCCTGGGGAAGAAGCTGAGCAGCTCCCACCACCGCATCCGTCCCACCGCAGCGGCTCCTTCTCCATCCCTGGGGGTGTGTCCCTCAGCCGGGGTCCCCCCGGTCGCTGGCGGGGTGGGGGGCCAGGAGCTGCGGGTGACCTTGCGGGCTGGAGCACACGGCAAACATCGTACGGCGGAGATAAGGAGACGCCAGGAGCCTCCCGTGACATGTCATTAGGGACGGGCCACGGCTCTCGGCTGTTTGCGAACGTCATAAAAATGGTGGTTGGGGCTCAAGCGTTGTCAAAGGAACTGGGAGGTATTTGGCCCTTCCAGCACTAAACAACAACAGCTGATAAGTGATCCACAGCATCGGAGAGCCGGGGGGGGGGACCGGGGATGTCCCTCTGTCCCCGTCCCTGCTGGCAGGACCGGGAGCGGCTGGGGCTCCATCACGGTGTGGGGGCTGCGGGGCGCAGGGGAAGGATGGGGGCTTCGCTTCGCACCAGGACCGTGCGAAGACGGGGGAACAGCAGCGTGGCTCCCCCAGGCTTGGGGTTTGATGTTGGCTCCGTGAATACATTGGGGTGTTTGAGTCGTTTGGGGGCTGAGCAGCATTTATGGGGCCCCTTGCTAATGAAAGGGAAAAAAAAATAAAAATTGGGCAACCACTGGAAAAAAAAAAATATATTCAGGGACACATTTTTGCAGCTTTAGGTTGAACATCCAGTGGTTGGCAGGAAAAGAAACCCTTTTTTGGGGTCTGCACCCCAAAAAGGAGGCTGCTTTGGGGGGGACATGACCCCCATGCCCGCTCCAGCCTTGTGCAGGGGGCTGGGGCCAGATCCTGCCCTCCACGCTCGCAGGACCAGCCCGTGCTTGTTTGCCACGTTTTGGGGGTGCTAATGGGGGGGGTGCATGCCCCTTTGGCACTGTGCACCCACCCACCGCAGCACCCGGGGGGACCCAGCCCCATCTCCCCCCGTCCCGAGCTGCCAGACCTCCTCCTGCTTTAATTAAAGTGCAAAAAAGTGAGATGGAGGGAGAAAAACCCGCGGGAGCCCCCAGCACCCCGGGCGATGCTGCGTCAAGGTAGGGTGATCGCGGCGGCCCCGGGGCAGCGGGATGGCCGGGTGCTGTGTCCCTGCCAGGGATATTTCCTGTGCGCCCAGGGCTCCGGCCGTGGCATCAAAGGCAGCCCGTGGCGGGGGAGCGGGATTAATCAGGGGGAGTTCGGGCTGAGCGCACAGCAGATGGGCCGATAACGCCGCGCGGAGGAAATGGGGCTCCCGAGGAGCGCGGCCGTGCCTGACCCCCTCCCACACCGGGATGTGTGGGCGTACATCCACCGTCACCCCCAGCACGACACAGCGCCGGAGCTCAACCCGAGCTGGGAGCGATGGGGTTCATCACCCCAAACCCCTCCTGGGCCCCTCTCCCCGCTTCTCCCCTTTGCAGCCCCGCACCGAGCATCCCCGGGGGGGTCTCGGAGCAATCCCAGGCTGTATTTACTCTGTGGTCATTGCAGACATTTTTTTCCTCTCCCCTGTCAAACCTGGGTAGGAAAGTTTATCAGAATGCAAGTTCAAGGCTCTCTCGTATTTATCTAGCGATCAATAAGGGCCACATATTTCCCACAGTCCCCAGAGCTGCCTTTCAGAAAGGGACCATTGTCTGGGTAGAGCCTCGCACGCCTGATCTGAACCAGGATAACTCCAGCCTTACACCTGCGCCGGCACCGACAAAGGTTTATGGGACGGGGAAAGTCGCGGAGCATCGCAGCCCGGCTGCTCCCCTCCATTCCAACCGGCGTCGATTCACCCCGGGGACAGAGGGACCAGCCCCGGCTTGCTCCCGACCTCCCAGCCCAGTGTGAACCCTGGTAGGATGCTCCCATGGGGATGAAGATGCTCCTATGGGGGTGAAGATGCTCCCATGGGGGTGAAGATGCTCCCACAGGGATGAAGATGCTCCCATGGGGATGAAGATGCTCCCACGGGGATGAAGTTGCCCCAGGGATGCACATGGCACTACCCCAAGTCCTCCCTGTCCAGCACAGTCACATCATCACCCCAGTCCCCCCCACGCCATCTCCAAGAGGGTTTTTTTGGAGCCCAGGAAGGGGTTAAGATAGATTTTTGGTTCTGGGGGGCTTGTCCTCAGGCACCCATGCAGCTCCAGCACTGGCAGTGGGATGGGGTCTCCACTCCAGCCTCCCCCAGCCCCATCTCCAGGGGCCACACAGTCCCTCCACCCCGCACACCCACCCCCCATGTCTCCCCAGCCGTTACCTGCTTACTGGAAGACATATTGGTGAGCGTGCTGATGCTGCTGGTGTCCGTCACCACCATGGCCGAGGGGAAGCGGGAGGTGTGGGAATACTGGGGAGGCTCCTGTTTGTGTGCGTACACTGCGGAGAGGAGGGGGACAGGCACCCGTCACGGCAAAGCCACCGCAGCCCGCGGGTGGGGACAGAGTCGCGTTAGGGGGGGGTCGCAGGGATGCTGGATGGGAACGAGCATCACGGAGGCACCACCAAACAAGCCGTGGAAAGAAACCAGCGCTGGCGCCTAAGCCACCGCTTGCTCAGGTAGCAGCTCGCCCGGGGACATCGGTGAGGATGCTGGAGCTCTGCACAGAGCCTGCTGCCGGAGCAGGGATGGGGCCGGGATGACGGATGAGCCCCAGGGGTGAATCCAGACCCCTCCAGGGCACGGCGGGGAAGCGTTGCAAGGTTTTGAAGGTTTGCTCTGCAAGGAGCACGATAGGCTCAGCCACCTCCTTCCCCAACGCGCGCGTTTCAGGAATAAGGACATGGAAGGAAAAATCCAGTTTGTATAAAATGCTAATGGGGGGCTGCAGCCCCGCTGCCACAGAGCGGGATGGGGGATGCTGCACAGGGGGTGACGGGGGAAGGAGGGGATGGGGCGGGATGCGGCCGCCCCGCACTGCCCTGCATCCCACCGGCTGGTACCGCAGGAGAAAGGTGGCAGCCAAGGGCACGAGGTCGGGCAGGAGCAAGCAGCAAGACAGCAAAAGCTGATTTTCCATCAGAAATAATTTTCTGGACCCTTCCCATCGCAGCCACTGGTTGGACCCTTACTGTGCGAGTTCTGCAGCTGGGTGACGGTGGCCATGAAGGGCTGCTGGGACATGTGGCTGGGCGACTGCTGCATCAGCGGCTGCTGGTGCGGGCTGTGGAGCTGCTGGGAGAACTGGACGGGCTGCAGGGCTGCCAAGCTGCCGGCGACACTGTTGATAACGGGGACGCTCTGCGCCTGCGAGGTGTTCAGACCTGGAGGAGGGAGAGAGCAGGGACGGGGACGTCAGCGCCGGTGTGCGTGGGCAGGGTGTCCCCCCTCCCCATTAAAGGGGGTGGGGGGTCCATGGGAGGTGCGGAGGTGGGCGCGGGGCGCGCGCTTACTCTGTGCGATGGCCATGACCCCCGAGAGCGGCGTCATGATGAGGTTCTGGGACTGCTGGGCGTTGTGGTGGGACAGGCTGTGGATGTTGGTCAGGGTGCTCACCGGGGGCAGCCCGCCTCCCGAAACCGAGATCTGCCGGGGAGCAAAGCAGGACAGCCGCCGTCAGGGATGCAGCGATGGGGGCTGCTCCCGGCCCCCTCCCCGCTTCCATGGGGAAACCGGGGGGGGGACCAGCCAAGCCCCCTCCCAAGGAGCCGGTGGGCTGCAGCCTCGGGTTCAGCTCCCACAGACCCCCCCCGGGACGCCTGAACCTCGTGTTAACAAACAGCGAAGCAGCGGTGGCGGTGGAGGGTTTTGCTGGCGCTGGCTCCCAGCTCCACCGGAGCACGGCGCCGGCACACGGCACAGCCCAGCCTGTGCCGCTTTGTCCCCCACGTCCCCGCTCCTGCTGCCGGGGACAGCTGGGGACTCTCGACACTCATCAACTTCCAACCGCCAGGCTTGTAGAGGAAAGTGGGAAATAGAAACTCGGGAATTGGGGGGAAAAAAATACAGAAAGGAGATAAAAGGAGCCTCGCGGTGATGGTCTCAGTCATCACCGGTGGGGGGCCGGGTGCTCCTGGGGTCCCAGGGCGGCGTTGGGGGGTCAGGCACACAGAGGTCCCCGGGACAAACGGGGCTGAGCGCCCGATGTGTTTAATTGCTGCACGGTCTCCTGATTGCTCTAATTAGACCCCTTGCACGGAGCAACCTCAACCCGATTCCGATCCCTTCGGCTCTCCGTGTGACATTCCTGGACACCGAGCCCAGCGCCGTGTTTATTTTGCACATGTGAGCTGGAGATAGCCCCGTGGCAATTGAAACAAATCCATCAATAAATTCCTGAGCCCAGGAGTGACTCATATTTCCTGATCCGGTATTTTCCACTTTCAAAGTCCCTTCAAGGCCAGGTTACACCACACTCGGGTGCACAAGTCAAACAGCTCCCGGCGGGTGCGCGCCGCTCGCCTCCAGCCCGGGCTCCTTGCACCCAAAGCCCTGCACCCAAAAAAATCCTGGGGAGCCTGTGTGGTTGGAAAAGACCCTCCAGACCCTCAGGGGAGATACCTGGCCCTACCCCGGCTAAGGGCAACGCTGGAGCATGGAGTAATGAACCTCCCGAGCTTTCTGCAGCCTCAGCAGCACCCCTCCCTGCAAAAACCATCGCCCTCAGACGCTGCAACTTCCTTGGCAGCTCTCGGTTGCATGTGGGGTATTCAAGGCACATGTTTACTTACTAGAAACCACAGCCTACAGCATATTTTTGCTAAATCACCAGCAAGCGCTAGCTAGCCCTGCTTTACGATCAGAGATAAGCCGGCCGAGCCGCGCGCTGCTGGGGACAGAGCGGTCCCCATGGCGCTGTGCAATGCGGGGACACCTCAGCGGGGCTTCTGCGGCCGCACGCACCCCCCCCCCCCCCCCCCTGC
>WKFP01013871.1:238148-251253 GCA_011057875.1 Pterocles orientalis
GCCCACCCCCCCCCCCCCGCACTTGGACAGGTTGCTTTTCCCAGTTTAACCTCCTGCATTGCCATGCGGGTTCCTCCCAGCCGCTGGGAGCCCCCCACCCCAGCCGAGGGTCCCTCCCTGTGCCCTGGCAAACCCCCCCCCCCAGCCATGGTCCCTGCCAAAGGAGCTGGGGGGGGGGGTGCCAGCAGCCTCTGCCACCCAGCTCCACATCACTTCGTCCCCGCAGACCCCCGCCCTGGGCGCTCGGTGCCTCCGCCGCCTTTATTCCTGACTCATTTTATGGCTCCGAGGCTCAGGGTTACGAGGTTCAGCACACCCCTGGGGAGGTACGGGCAGGGGGAGCGGGCTGGGGGGGCTGGGGTTTGCTCTGCAATGTCCCCTCATGCTCTGGGGGGGACACTGGGCTTTGCAGGGTCAGTGTCTGAGCCTGGGGGGCCGCACGGAGACCCTCGCGAGCTGGAGAGCAGCAGGAGGAAAAGCAAAATGAAATGGGGGGGGGATGCTGAGCCCCTCTGCAGCTGCCCAGCTTCACCACGAGACCGACGGGAGGACCAACCCTCCAAAACTGGAAGTGAAAACCTGGGGAGAGCAGGCTCAGCCCTGTCACCCGGTGCCATGTTTGACTTTCGCTTTCAGCAGGAAAAAAAAAAACCAACTCAACCTCCTCCCGGAAAAGCAGCACCCGCACGCAAACCTCCGCCAGCCTGCTCCGGGGAAGGGCTGTGCTCTCCCGTCCTGTCCCGTCCCATCCTGCCCCGTCACCCCATGTCCCTTCCTCGCCCCGCTCCGTCACCGCGCTCCTCCAAAGGGCTTTGCACCAGGACGGGAGCACCCATTGCAAACCCACCCAGCCCTGCAGCACCCAGCATGGGGAGGTGTCCGGCACCTGGAGGAGCTGCTGGTGTCCCATCCCCGCTGCCGGCCACCGTTCGCAGCTTTGCCCATTGCAGCAAACCCCCGAGCACGCGGGGACAGGGACCGGCAGGAGCTGCAGGGCTGGAGGTGACACCAGCGGGCTGGATGTCCTGGGTGATGCCCGGGGATGAGAAGCTCCTTGCTTACACCCAGAGCACTTCCCCGGCAAAACTCCAAACTTGAGAGGGCTTAGGGGAAAAAAATAATGAATGAGCGTTTTATCAACACCCATGCCATCGGCAGGAGAAAACAAACAGAGATCCACCCAGCGCGCATTCAGCCGCCGAGGCATGCAATCAATAACCCCGCGCGGGGTCTGGCACATTTATGGGCTGCGCTCGCGAAACACGCCGTTGCCCGCCGGGGCCGAACACCGCCTTTGAGGCGGGTGACGGGGACGGTCGCGCGCCCATGCCGCAGCCCCAGCCCCACAATGCCCCATTGTTCGTCCCGGGCCGCGTGTGAAACCCGGGGAAAGCGTGTTTGCTTTGCCCGCTGGGCTCTCTTATCTTATCAGCGCCGCCGCCACAATAGGGCCAGGTGTACTCACCATTTTACCGTCGGGAGAGAGCAAACCGTGGCCCGGGTCCAAGCCGGCCGGGGAGACCTGCTGCAGGACCGCCTGGCTGGTGGTGACCATGGCACCGCTGCCGTGGTGGCTGATGGTTCCGGACGATGCTGCCTCGCCGCTCGTCGCCTGGCTGTACCGCACCCCTGCAAAACACCGCCAGGCATTGCCATCACCCACAGGCACCCCGGTGAGGTGTCCCGGCTGTGCCAAGCCCCCCAGAAGTGGTCCTGCAATTGGGAACCCCCCCATCCCTCTCTGGGTCCCTCTGTGTGCGTGGCATGGGGATGCAAACAGCTGTGCGACCTCCTGAATGACACCCTGGGACCACAAGCAGGAGGGATGGCACGGGACAAGGTGTCCCTTCCTCCAGTGCTGCAACCCGGATCCTCCCCAGCCCCATCTTCTGAAATTAGACCGAGAAGATCATGGTGAGGGATGCTGAGCGCCCAGCCGGGGCTGCAGCCTCCGTGCCAGGAGGTGGAAGGGGCTGTTCCCACCGGAGCCCAACCTGGGCACCCATCTGCACCCTTGTGCTTTGATTTGCACGGTTTGCATCCACTGTGCAAATTCCTGCGCTGTCCCCGCAGCTCTCGGACACTGGCCTGGGGACCCAGAGCCATGGGGAGCAAGTCTGCATCCTCCAGCGACTCCGCATCCTCCAGCGACTCCGCATCCTCCAGCTCTCCATCCGCCAGGCTCGCCCAGAGCCCCTGCCCGTCCCAGCCCAGAGCAGCCAGAGCTCCAGCTTCTTCCCAGGCCCTTGAGCATCCCGTTTCCCTCTCGACTCCCTCTCAGCCAGTGTATGATTAACCGCAGGAGGACAGAGGGACCAGACACACGTCAACCTCCAAATCAGAGCACAGCTCACTGCCAAGGAGGGAAATCTGGCTCGAGCACAGGTTCTTCTGTATAAATATATTTAATTTGGCTAAACCGCCCCTCACCGATAACCATATGATCAGCCGTGTGTCATGGAAAGGCATCTACAGATCACAAATAATTAACCCAGGAAAACCCACGGGAAACAAAAGCGTCTTTTATGAGGCTGCCTTGACAACTACGGCAAAAAGCCATTTATTACGAGGAGTCCGGCACCGTGCTCCCAGCCAGGTTCACTGAACTGCCCCAGGATCGAACCGGCGGATGGATGGACAGACAGACATCCCACAGCTTTCCTGGGAAAGAAAACCACGGCGGCAAAGCCCACCCTCACAACCGAAGCCACCGAGAGCACCGTTTGCCTGGAACCCCCCGCCACCGCCCAGGGGCATTGGGGACGGCTCCCCGAAATGACCCCCAGCAGGGGATGCCAGCGGATTCTTGGCCGTCCCGGCACGGCACAGACACCCCCAGCCAGAAAATCTGCCCAGGGAAAGGATCTTCCTCCTGGGATTTGGGGATCTCCTTCTCCCAGGTGTCCCGGGGGAAGGCGGATGCGGGCTGGCTCGGCGGAGGATGCTCTGCTCTGAAAACCTCTGGGTCGAGGAAAGGGAAATAAATGATAACGTGAATCTGGGAGCTTCCCACAAACCCCAAATCACCTGCCAAAGTGCAGCCAGCTACCTGCGCCCTCCACCAAACCCACGGCACAGTCACCCCTTAACCGCCTCCGAATTTTCCCCGTCGGCTGGTTGAACACGTCCGGCAGATAGGAATCTCCCTGCCATGTCTGGTTCCCGACCATTTCCCAGCAAACCCCTTTTATCCCTGATAATAAAAGAATGTTGTCCCCTGGCAGGTGGATATTTGGCGGCGCGAGCGGCCGGCCCTGCCGCGAGCAGGGTAAACATTACCCAACGGCGGCACTGTCACACGCATTCTTCCCCGCGCCCCGGCCTCGTGCGGAGGGTGCTCCAGCCGCTGCCGCGCTGGGATCCCGCGGCGCTGGTTAAACAATGGGAGGGGAGATAAAATAAACCCCTTTCTTCTCAGCACTGATCTGAGAGATAGACCAGGAGCGCAAGCGGCTCCGGTTGGAATGACAAGCAGAGGTTCTGCTCGATCTCCCGTCTCTGCCGGGTTCAGCGGAGCTTTCAGCGAGAACAAGAAAAATCGGTTTTAAACCCCAAATCGTGCTCTGTCCCGTTGAGGGTGCTTGGGACCCAGAGCCCTGCAGTTGTCTTTAAAGCGTATTAAGAGGCTCAAAGCTGATTTTCAGGCTGTTCCTCGCAATCTCAAGGACGAGACTTTTATTGTCTGAGAAACAATAACCAACGCCGAGATTTCCCGATAGTCCGCCGGCCGAGATTTTGGGTCTGCAGATAAAACCGCTGAAGACTCCGAGTCTCCGTGAAGATTAACTCTCCCGAGGAGCGCGGGGTTGGGCTCCAGGGGTGGTGGTGGCGGTGCCACCGTCCAGCCCCCCCGAGGACCCCCCCAGGACCTGGCTCAGGTTTTCCCCCAGCAGCACAAACCCCGGGACCCCCGCATGCGACCCCCCCATGCACGGGGATGGCTCCAGAGGTTTGCACAGGACACAGGGTTGCACCCGGAGCGGGCGGGGGGCTCCAGGTCTGGGGTTTACGGTGGGGGCTCAGATGGCCGTTGAATCCCAGTGCAGCCGTTCTCCGCAGCTGGAAGCAGCCCCGGTGCAAAGGGATTTATTCCTCTGGAGCCTCTCCCCGCAGCTCACCGGGAACCGGCCGTGGAGCCTGCCCTCCTTAAGGATTTTTTTTTTTTTTTCCCCTTTCCTGGAGCTACAGCCATAATATAAAAGTCCGTTTATGGGACCTGGCTATTGTGCGGCCCCCGTGAGATGTTTTACTGCCTTCACGTGTTCCCAGAGAAGCCGCGGGCTCCGGTTCCCGCAGCCTTAACCCTGTGTCCCAGCCGTGGGGGACAGGCATGGGGACAGCCCCCAGACCCTGCAGTCCCCCCAGCACAGGCACCGACCACACCAGGCTCCTGCAGCCAGCCCCAGCACCCTCCGGCTTCTCCGGCATGCCAGAGCCCTTCCCTCAGCCTGGCTTTTGGGGTGGGTTTAGGGCAGCAATCGCTGATTTTGCTGTTTTCATCACAGAGTTCTGCTATTTTCTAGGCACACACCAGTCTGTGTCTTTGGCGGGAAGAAGCCATGATGCAGCGGGGTTCTCCTCTGCTTTAAGTCATATTGATATGGCTAATTTGTAATTAAAAAAAAAAAACCCTCACTGTGTTTATAAATGCATTTTCCATGCAGCCAGAGCCCCTACTGCCATCACCATCGCACGACACATCCCGACCCCGGCACCGGGCTGCGCTTTTGCCCGGAGCATCGCAAACGTCCTGGAGATTCCCAGCCCCAAAACACACCCGGCCGTGCCACACACCTGATCCCGCTGACCCCGAGGGTTCAGCCCCCGCTCTGCCCGACCCGCGGGGATGCAGCCGCCGGCACGCACCCGGCAGTGGGTGATACAGGTGGAGTTTCTGGGGTCACGCTGGACCCAGTGATGCTGCACCCACTGACACCCTGGCAGCAGGCGGGTCAGTGATGGGACCGTCTCACCCTCCCCAAGGCAGGTCCAGGCAGCGCCGAGGGCCGCTGTAATTTTTGGGCTGCCACTCAAATTGCCCCTAAAGTGTTAATCTTGCTAAGTTGCAGAGGTGCATAGTTTATGTCCATTATAAACCTGTTTATGGGGACCGGACCCTCCCATTCTGCTGCTGTCATAAAGTTCTAATTACCCCCCATAAAACCGGGAAAAGCTCCTAACAGCGCACCGTACCCACCGAGCCCCACAATGCGCCCAACAGTAAAATATTACGACCGCTGGCACCGGGTCGGCAGTCAGAACCGGCACCTACCCCACGCAGCAACGCGCGGGACCCGGGTATAAACCGGCGCACCTCCGGGCCGGGGGTTCATCGACGGGCTCTGCTTTGAGAAAATGTGAAAACACTTAAATTGTCCTTTGGGTTAGGGAGAATCTCAGGGGTGGTACCCAGTTATGTTATCTACATCTGCAGAGATATATATATATAAAATAAATATATATGTGTGTGTATATGTGATTGCTCTGATATTGCGGTGTAGGTACGCTGGATGGATGGATGGATGGATGCCTCGCCCACCTTTGGGTGCAAGACCCCCTGGGACGGGCTGGAGGTGACACTGCGACCCCCCCAGCTGTGGGGACAGAGCTCTGCGGGGTCTGACGGGCGCCGGCCGACCCTTTGTATGCAGGGAGGAGGCAGGGGGGTGGCTGGCCAGCGGGGCGGTGCGTCACCTAATCTCATCAATGCGCTGATTGTCTTCTTGGGGCTCTTGAAGATAAAAATGGCAGAAGGCAGAGTCTACGGCACGGCACCGAGATAACGCCCCGAGCGACCTTCAAATCAAACAGGGAACCGAGATCGCTGATAATCCCCCAGAGGAAGGGAAAAGTCCAGAGTTGGAGAGAAGCCTCCCAGAGAGATAGGCTTGAAGTATTTACCTCCAAATAGTTAAAAACTACGTCTCGAGGCTTGACAGATGGGTCCCCAAGCAGTGGCCACGAGGATGTTTGACTTTTACGGCTCTCCTCCCTGCCCGCCGGCATTCTGCCCTTACCCCACAGACTCCCTCTGTGTCCCCAGCACGGGAGCAGGGCTGCAGCCGCCCCACGCCACCAGCCCCGTCGTCTCCTGCGGGGGGACGTCACGGGGGGGCCAGGGGTAGGATGCACTGGCGTCCCCACGCCGTCATTAAGCTGTTAAGGCATTGATGCTCCAGCCGCCGCTGCTGCACAAGGGCAGTTCAATCCCAGCACAGCCACCCCCAGGGGGTCACAGCATCGCCCTGTGCCCCGCAGCATCGCCCCATGCCCCGCAGCATCGCCCCGCGCCCCACCAAGGCTACAGGACCCCCAGCATCGCCCCATGCCCCGCAGCATCGCCTCGCGCCCCGCAGCATCGCCCCGCGTCCCGCAGCATCGCCCCGCGCCCCACCAAGGCTGCAGGACCCCCAGCATCTCCCAGAGGAGGTTTGAGCAGCGATGGACCCAAGGAGCTGCAAACCCCCTGAACCCAGCTTGGTCCCAAAGTGGTCACAGCCGAGCTCTGTCCCTGCCCATCACCCCCAAACCAGCCCTAAAACCCCGCGGTGGCCCACGCCGTGGCTGCCTCCTCCTCCTCCTCAGCGAGGCCGATGGATACAAGCTCCGGCCACCAACAAATTCCCGCGGCCGAGCCCTCCTGACCCCTCCTGGAGGGGCCCTTTGCCGGCCATCACTCCTGCGCTGCTCAAAAGCCCCTCGCAATGGGCTGTCACCAGCCCTATAGCCGCGGCCGGCTCCTGCTGGCCACCGCTCCGCCGGGGAAAATAAAGGTTGGGGCTTAACGGCCCCCCAGCCCCCCGATAAATGCCTGCGGTCACAGGAATTGCCGTCCCCTGATAGAAGCAAACAAAGGCTCTCGCGGGGTGCCTGCATGCGGGCCGGCAGGACGGGGGCACATCAAAGGCAGCGGGGTTCGTTCAAAGCCCCGGCTTAATTGTCAATTAAGCATACACGGGGGGGACAACGCCATGACAACGCGGGGCTGCATGCTGGTGGGGTATTGTCAGCCCCGCCGGCCCGACACTGGAAACAGCTGATTTTGCTGACAATGTGCTTGTAGGGCACCTTGTAAGCAATCAGCCGGTGACAGCAGGGCAAACGTCCTCCTCCCTGTCCCCAACCATTGTCCGGGGCATTCCTGGGGCAGGGTCACATTGTGGTCACCGCCGGACGGCCCTACGCAGAGAGCGATACCCCAGAGCTGATGGGATGCTGCCGGTCCTTCCCGGGGCTGGGAGCTGGGGGGATGCTGCCCGTCCCCCCCAGGATGGGAGCTGGGGGGGGGGATGCTGCCCGTCCCCCCCAGGATGGGAGCTGGGTGGGGGGATGCTGCCTGTCCCCCCCAGGATGGGAGCTGGGTGGGGGGACGTTGCCTGTCCCCCCCAGGATGGGAGCCAAGGGGGATGCTCGTACCCCCCGGGGCTGCTCCATCCCCCGGGTACCACTTTGTGGGTTGCCCTCGTTCAGAAGCGGTGTCTGGCCATCGACTGTCACCGTCCCCAGCTCTCAGCCTCCTCTCCCCTTGCCCTTCCCACAGGGACTCTCCACCACATGAGTTTCTTTTAATTTCCCTTTATAACTAGCTGCGGGTGTAACGAGCCAGGCAGGGTCATTTCCAAGAGGCGGCTTGTTCCAGCCCCCCCAGCTGGGCTGTGCCGCTGCCGGGGCCGAGGGGGGATGCAGGCGGTTGGGGTGCAGCCCCCACCCTCACCCCCTCCTGCCCGCCAGGGGCTGGCGCCTGGGCTGGAAGGGCAGGGAGGGGGACAATGGGGATTGTTCTCCCAACAATGCCCCTGGCCCCCCGCTGCCCCCGCCCGCCCTGATTAGCCTCCCTGGCGCAGCCCCCTCCCCGCCAGCGTTATCTCCTGTTTAAATCCCCCGGGAGTTTTCAGCGGGTCCGCTCTCCCCAGGGCCGGACCGCGACAAGGCAGAGGTTGGGGTGAGCCCTGCACCCCCCAGCAGCTCTCATCACCCCCCTCCTCCTGCTCCGGCACGGGGACGGTGCCGCACCGTGCGCCCAGCCCAGCTCCAGCCCTGCGGCGAGGCCAGGACACGCTCCCACACCTTCCCACGGGCTTTGCAGCATCGCCTGTACATCCCCCCCAAACCAGTGCTCACCAGTGGGCTGCATCCCCAGGCTCCAGCATTGCCACGTCGGGGCAGAGCATCCCACCACCCCGGGCACAGCCCAGCCCGCGCGGGGACTCCGGAGAATTAAACCAACCGAGCAAACGCTGATTTATCCCTGGCAGGATGGCAATCCAGCCCCTGCCACGTGGCTCACCCACCCACAACACTTCAGCAACCCCTGGGAGCTGTGGCAGGGTCCCAGCATCTCCCCCCCTCCACGGGTACCCACGCACAGCCCTGGGGGCTCAGCACCCCTTTCCCCAGCAGAATCAGACATTGGTGCTTCAAACCCTCCGACGGCACGGTCCCAGCCCCCCGGCGAGGGCTCACCTGGCATTTTGGTGGGGGGCGAGGCGCTGGGCTGGTTGTGGTGGGGGGAGCCGTGGGACAGCAGCAGGTTCATGCTGTGCGGGGGCTGGCCCGAGCTGTAGGCGTCCATGGCCAGCTTCTGGCGGAAAGCCTCCTCCTTCCGCCGGTTGGCGAACCAGTTGTAGACGCGGACCTCCGTCACCAGGTTGGAGCCGAGCCCGTGCGCCTTGGAAGGTGACACCCCTCGCTGCAGACACTCGGCCCTGCGCGTGCAAGGGGACACGTTGGAACATGGGTGCTGCTGGGGGGTGCTCGGGATGACAGGCGACTTTAAGCCCTTCCTACAAGCCTGCCTGCTCTTTCCAACCACTTTCATGCCATAAAAGCCATCCCCCCTCCCTCGGGAATTACTGTAATGCTGCAGCATCCCTGTGGCATCCCCGTGGCATCTCTGCAGCATCCTTGCTGCATCCCTGTGGCATCTCCACAGCATCTCCAATCCCTGCCCCACCCCCATGGCATCTCTGCAGCATCCCTGCCAAATCCCTGCTCCATCCCCATGGCATCCCCATGGCATCTCTGCCACATCCCTGCCGCATCCCTATTGCATCTCCGCAGCATCCCTGCCCTGGCATGGAGCTCGCTTGGCCCCGGCACTACCCAGACGGGTGAAACAAGCCAAAAAGAGGCCGGGCAGCTCAACAAAGCCGTGCCACGAGCCAGCAGCCAAGACTGCAAGCCAGGAGCCCGGCACTGCCTGCAGTTTTTGGAAAAAAGGAGATGATGGGCAGCGCGGAGCAGCCTTTACCTGTTGCACTCCTCCACCAGAGCCTCGCGCTCCTCCTTGCTGGGGTTCTTTTGGCGGTCGTAGGCTTGGTACAAGATTTGCTGGGAGGCCGGCCCCCACTTGAAACGATTGCGGCGCATCTTCTTGCTGGGGGTTTCGGAGCAGGCGTCGTCGAGCTGGGCAGCCCCCTGGTTCTGCTGATTGAACTCTGGAAAGAGAAACAGCAGCTGATCCTGACTGCTTTTGTCTGTCCTATTTCCACCACCCTGGACTGCCTGGTTGAACTCTGAAAGAGAAAGGAGCAGACGTGAGCTGGCCTGTAGCCGCTGCTCGTTGTCACCGTGGCCACCCCCCGTGTCCCCTCCCCGCAGCACCCCCAGCCCGTGTGCTCCCTGCCAGCCCCCAGGGAAGGGGCCAGCCTCGCGCCCGCGCTATAACCATCCCTCCGGGACAGTATTTAATGGGGAGGCACGCACAGGGCATGCACATGCATAGAGCCAGCGTGCACTTGTTTCGGGAGGGTTTTTGCAAGCTGGGAGCCAGGCGGGACGATTGCAAAGCCCCCCCACCACGGAGGGTGCCTGCGGCTCCCGCTCCCGTCCCAGCGCGGTGGGACGCCGGCCCCACGCCCGGGCAGAGGTGACCTTCCCCAGCAGCCCGCCTCGGACCAGGCGCTGTCACCGTGGCAGTAAAGGGAGATTAATGGGAGGGTTTTATTATTCTCAAGTTTTGCGAGGGAATTCTCCCTCTTTTTATAATGGCTTTCTTCCCCCGCGGCCGGGGGGAAACGCAGGGCAAGGCTGGAGCGGGCTCTGTTTGCTCTCCCGTCTCAAGGTGTGTGTTCAAAGCGATGGTATTTGGTGCTAAACCCTGCTCTGCGCTTCCCCTCCGCTGGATGCTGCGTCCTTTCGGAGGAGGGGGTCAGTGCCCCAACCCGCAGCTCAGCCCAAAGTGGGGCTGCTCCGGGTGAGACGGGACTGACCCCGCGACAGGCACACAAGAGCAATAATATTCTGCGTATTTGGTCAAAAACTTCTGAATTTGGTCAAAAACTTCTGAATTTTAAATAGCAGGGGCTGCCTGGGACCATGCTACAGATAGGAGCAGTTCGCAGGTTTTTTACTTTTCTCTCTCTTTATTTTGTTTTGCAATTAATTGCAGAAAATAAGCAATTGCAGAAAATAAGCAATTGCAGAGAATGAGCAGTCTCCAGAAACAGGGAGAGGAAAGGGGGCAGAGGTGGGAAAGGCATCTAGCTGCGTGTGATCGTTAATTGCTTTCCCAGCTCTAACAAATATCAATATACAGAAACTCAGCTTGGGGGAACTCGCACAGCGTCACCGCGACCAAGAGGAGCTCGCATCCCATTTTCCTGCTCCTTAAGCATATTTGACTCATAAAAAATATTTTTGGGAAGATGCTCGGCAATCTGGGTCCAGGGGCAAAGCCAGGGATAACCCAGGAGGCTGCCCCTCGCTGGGCTCTGGCCGTGCCGGGTACCCCCCAGGCAGGACGGGGATACGGGGATGCAGGGACCCCCCCCGTCCCCCCCCAGCCCCGAAGGGCGAGCGCTGGCGCAGGTACTTACGGCGGAGGATCTCCCGCTGCTTGCGGACGTACCACGTGTAGAGGGCGGCTCGCTTCTGCGTCTTCATGGGGGTGCCCTTGTTGAGGTGCTGGGAGAGGTGGGACTGGTTGAGGCCGGTGACGTCCACCACCTCCCGCTGCGGGATGTTGTGCTGCTGCATGTACCCCTTGATCATCTTCGCCGCCCGCCACGGGTCCTCGCTGCAGGGGAGAGGGAAACCAGGGGTTAATCGCTCCCGCTGGGGGATGAGCACCCCAGGATTTGCTTCTTCCCACGATGGAAACCCGTTAATATTGTTCTGAAACCTGTTTCGGCAGGGCACAGGATCCCTGGAGAGTATTGTCCTTCCCCGACCGCCATCCCACCCCCCCCCAGAACAGCCCCGCGGGAGGCAGGGGCTGGGGGACGGGGGCTTGCAGGGTGTCCCCAGGGAGGGAGAAGGATCCCGGTGTCCTGATGGGGCACGTCGAGGTCTCATCATTCGGGTAAAGCACCTACAGATCCTTCCCGAGGAGGACCGCAGCCCCTCCAGCAACGCTGCCGTTACTACGTTCACTGAATTTCTCCCTTTGGAGATCCCGCGGGCCATGGGACACACACATGTATGGATACGGGAAACCCGTGCTGGGCATCTCCCCGAAGAAATAAACCCCCCCATTCCGGGGTGCTGGGGATGCTCTTCCAGCCCCGCTCCCGGCTGCGGTACCCGCACTGCGCCCCGTGCCCCCGGGCTGGTGGGGACCCCCCATGGCCCCCGAACCCCCCGCAGCACCTGCTGATTTATCTTCTCCTTCCATTCCCGCTGGGATAATTAGCTAAAAATCCCAATATTTATTTAAAAGAGACCCTATTCCCACGCTCCCCCAACATGGGCCACGTGCGACAGGCTGAGAAGTGAAGGTCAAACCAGGCGCACAAACCCCAGCACGTCCCCAAACGAAAAACCAAAACCAGCCCCCTCCCCGAATAATTTTAAGCCATCCTTGAATATTTTTAAACACTTAAATTTGGGTCCTGCAGGTGTAAAACGGCTCTTTCCTAAACCCAGTGTCCTTGGGGTCGCTGACACCCATCTAGGGAAGAAATAAAATTCCAGCCGAAATTCCAAATTCTGCGTTCGTTAGCTCTAACGAGCGCACAACGCGGCGGCAGAGGTGCAGACCGGCACACCTTCGCCATATGAGAGACCCCGGAGTTATTCTGCGCTACAGGAGGATGCTGAAGCAAAAGGAGCTGAAGCAAAAGGAGCTGAAGCAAAAGGAAACGCTTTAACGCCGAAAAATCAGAGTGGAGCCCGGTCACAGTCGTGCACTCGAATAATGCCAGACTCCAACGCCGCGCCTGGAGTAACCGTCCGACCACTTTCCCCATCCATCACTTATTTTGGATCCTTCAACTTGTCACAGGGAAAAAAACCCAACAGAACAAACCAAAACACAACCTACCCCAAGAGCAGATTTCTTACTTTCTGTCCTGAATGCAGCGGGAACACAAAGCTGGACCCAAAGCAAACGGCCCCGGTGGGGCCAGCCGCTGCCGGCGCGGGGGCTTTGCCGCTCCCCGGGAAGGGGAACACGGAGCCGGTCTGGAGCCGGTGTCCCCGTGCCCAACCGCACATCCTCCGGCCTGGGACCCCGCTGCGTACACGGTGGGAACGACCACGGCACGGGGGGCTCTGGGGTCGTCGTGCTGCCCTAGGATGGGAAGGACATTCCCTGGCTCCGCACGCTCTGCCGGCCGCTGTGCCCACGCCGAGGGGCTCACACGGGCTTTTGTCACCAGTGGCTCATGTCACCTCGCTGATCCTGCTAATTACTGATTAGTAATAAGTTAATGGAACAGAGCTCGTTAGAGTTTCCAGTAACGTGGCCGGTCTCACAGCCAAGCCAAGGGCATCGCTTTCCCAGAGTTCAGCCGCGAGCCGGTGCGGCAGAGCTCACTCTACAAATGTCAACCGAGTGACTCAGGGGTTACGGGCGTGATTTCTGAGTTGAAATTAAATTTGGCAGCGTTTTGGCTGGGGAAAAAAAAAAAAAAGTGAAAATTAGGAAGAAAAAAAAAAATCCCAAAGTTTCCCTTCATTTTGTTATTTTAAGAAAGGCTTCGCCTCGGTGTTTCCAGCGTGTTTCACACTTACGCTTTCAAAACAACGACTCGGCTCTTCATTTCCCAGCAGTGAGTTTTTCTTTACAAATCAACTTGACCGTATTCAAAAGGGTTAAACAACCTGAAACCAAACCCAAACATTTTGTTTCATGTTAAACAAAATGTTTGGACTTGACCCAAAA
>WKFP01013871.1:281222-303513 GCA_011057875.1 Pterocles orientalis
TAATATAAAAGGTCACACCCTCGGTATAGTACATCAATACTAAATTAAACAAGTTTCTAAATGAGTTTTTAGACAAGATTTAGTTGAACCAAGAATTACCACAGCTACTTAGCATCTTCTGATACTGCACATAATTGCAATTATGGGTATGTGCAATACTGTACATGCAGAAACAATCACTTCTTTAATATCTGAGAGTCTGCAAACTCTGGTTATTAGTGGCAACATGAGTATAGTCACACCTCAGTGTAAGTAAGCAGTATATATTTGAATAGCCTCAAAAATTAAGTTTTGGCCTCTTCATCAGTAAAGCAAAAAGACTTCCAACAGATCTTTGAGTTAAAAAAATCACATTTCATACAAAAAGCGATTAAAGGAGAAGAGTTCTGTAGTTCTTTTAGATTTACAGGAGGTATTTAACATGTAAAAAGGAACATGACTATACAACTTTATTTAATGTCTTTCAGATAATTGGTAATCCAGAATGTTTACAGGGTTAAAAAATAACCTGTAGAAGGGTTAAGCAGAACAGATGAAGGAGGGGGGAGAGAAAACAAAAAAAAACCCCACAGTCTCTAAATGAACTTGACTTCCCTAAGAAAGAGTCAAACCATTGCGCAAGTGTTAGGAGAGAAAACGTAACTTATAAAATAAAAAGCTTTGGCTAGTCTGCAGGCACCAATCCCGTGTCTGCGGGCCAAGAATTCCTGGCTATAGATGAATAACTGATGCACACAGCTCAGCTTGGGAAAAGCCATCTCTGCAGAGCCATTTGTTCTCTGACTTTACAAAGTGATGTTACTCTGTGCAGAGATTCACAATCAACACCTTTGGAGCAACGAACGTGAAATGTCTCACAGGCTCAGAACACAAAGAGCCTGTTGGCCACCAATATCCTGTCAGGTAACACACAACTGCAACAAACACGCACACAAGGAGCACGCAGTAGAATCGGTGTAATTTCAGCTCACCCCTGTCTGCTTAACAGCGGCTGGTTCCGATTGTTCCTGTTTGACAGGCGACCTTTTATCGTACTGAGGTAACGGAGCCGGGTACAAGGCTGTGGGCATCTCTATGCTCAGTCCTGGCAGCCCATGAAACATACATTTCTAGAACAGGAATAAAAACGTTAGCACACTTTCCCTTTCTGATGCACAAAGATTCACTGTGTGTTTACCTAGGGGTTCAGCAATTTTCGGTTGGGCTTGTGAGCCTTCCCCCAGGTCCTGCCTCTCCCCGTGCTAGGCATCAGCTACGCAACATCTGAAATTCAACTGGATCTAGAAGGATTTTAAGTGGGTCCAAAAAAATGAGCCTCCCATCTTTCTCTCACATTCTTTTGTAGGAAGTGCAGTTAAAATGCTGTGAGATAAACTCAGTGTCTTTTTCTTTATATCTCCCCCCACACTCAGGCTTCTCTGCTCCCTCTTTTCTCATCTTCTACCGTTTCCCACATAACAAGCATCTGGAACATGCACCTCCCCGTGTCTGCCTCTTTCTCGAGGTGACTTTAAGCATTTACCTTTAACACTGCAAGAAGAGACCCAATCTGGTCAGTTTGTACGAGTTTCATCTTCCCACCATTGAGAAGCGACTGGATACCTTTCAGTGCATTCTGCAGTAACTGAAAACCAAGACACAGAATCACTTGCTTTTCCTTTCCCAAACACCGAAGGTTCACATCTTTCAAGTGGCTTTCAAGGCAATTACAGTTTTGCTCAACATAAGCAGTGGGACAGTTACTTATGTCTAATTAAAAAAAAAAAAAAAAAAAAAAAAAAAAAAATCACACTACTTGAGCAAGATCTCAGTTGACAATATTCCAAATTCCATCTGTTCCAAATTCCAATACTCCAGCAGCACAATCTCCTCATTAGAGTATTCTAGACAATGAGACTCACCATGCAAAAAGTGATGTCATCTACATCAGAGGTTTTGGAAGACTGCAGAACGCTCAGAAAAGTTTGAAAACAGACACTTCTGTAGGAGTCATCCAAGTAGGGCTGTCCAGGCACACTACAATTAAAGCAGGAGGAGACAGATGGTTTTTTACAGTTTTACAGATCACAGTTTTATCCACAGATGACAATACCTTGGAGCACTAAATTTCAAATTCATGTATATACACGTTATTGGTCTTGAGCTTGCTGTTTCCAGCACAAACCAGAGCAGAGCAGCTGTCCGTGCTGTCAGATGCACATCTTCTACAGCAGCCACTCCCCCACCGAAAAGCCCTGTACGCACCCGAGACACAGGTTTGCCATGCTGCGTACTGCCGCCCTCCGGAGTTCCACGTCTGGCTGAGCAGAATCACTGAACTGCACCAGGAGCCCAGTCTCGCCCAGCAAATCCGGGAGATGCTAAAACAAACCACCAAAAGTCGTCAGGGGTCAGTGCTCTTCCCTCAGCCCCCTGGTTCTTCTGTTCAGTAGCTAAACATACCTAAGGTGTCAGCTGCCATTTCAGATTCCATAGACAGATTATGTTTATAAAAAATGACAAGGAAATTAATTTCCAAAGTTCTCTTATTTTGTATTAAATAAAAATCAAGCGTAAGCATAGTCCAGACTGAGTCCCAATTTACGCTTTCTTCCCAAACGTAAAGCTCGGTTAGTAACAACTGCTGTACCACACTGCTGCCGTTACACAGGCTGCAAACCCACGCAAGCTGGCAGCTCCAAAACTGCTGCCATCACCACCCCGTGCTTCAGCCCAACAGCAGAACCGCTCTGCAAGCTGCCAAGAGCTGGTGACAGCAGGGGAATTCAGCACACCAAATGCTATCAGTCACACTGCAGCAACACGGAGCCCTGTACAGACCTCAGGACTGATGCCTGATAGTCTCCACTTTGAAACGGCTTTGAGCCCACCGCGCTCTAAAGACCTGATCCGGTTACAGGATAAATTTCAGGATCCTCAATGGAGCCTGCTGAGTAATGTGCAATTGGAAGCTGCCTGTGTTCTTCCTGCCTGACAACAGGCACACCAGGGTGGTTAGTCTGCAGACTAAGCCTGGTGCCCTTCTTTAAGAGGCTCAGGCCAGGTAAGAGGTGGTGGCTGCAGCTGGAGCCTGCAGGTACAGAGGCATCTGTCATGGGAAGAACCTCATTATCTATTGAGTATTAGCATACACACCTATCACACCTGAAATTCAACCCTTCTACAAATATCAGTCACTATTTAAATGGGATTATCCTTAACATAAAAGGTGCGGCAATTTGAGAACATGATACTTTTTAAAAAAGAAATTACTCACCCTCTGACACTTCGGTCCATTGTTGTAAGCAAGCGCTGCTAATGCTTGCAGAATTTCAACATGTGTCCAAGAGCTGCACTGCCTAAGTGCAGAGATGCAGTAGGAGAGAAGAAAACTCAAGCTCTGTTCATCAACCATCACCTGTCCCAACAGAAAAGGGCAGTGGTCAGGAAAACACTGTCACGCACTGCTGGGGTCAATACATCCGAATATACCGGTGACAGACAGGTGAGCTGGCTGTTAACACTGCACACAGCCACAGGACCAGCCCGCACTCAAGAAACGGATAAACAACGCAAGTGTCCTATAACCAAGAGTATTTCCGATGGCGTATCACTGACAGAGCTGGTTTTACATGAAAAGCCCCTCAGCCATGCTAGAGCCGCAGATCAGCATCTCAGCTAAGAATAAATAAGCAATACAGGGAAACCCAAGAAACTGCAGGAAGGTCAGCTCAAGGCTTCCCTGGCTTGCGGGAGAGCCAGGGAGCCAGCCCACAGGGCAAGGAGGGACGAGGCCAAACTTTCCGTACCTGAAATCTGTTCAGTAAGTGATGGATGAGCTGACAAACTTTGCTGACAAGATGTTCCTGATCAAGGTGAACCAGCTGACAGGCTTGGACAAGCAGAGCACAAACATCCTGGAAAAGAAAGCCTCAGCTTATTATTTAGGGACAACAAAGCCGGGGTGGAAACCACAACATCAGCGACAACTTCGATCACAGAACCAGATCTGTGTGTGGATACTGCTAACATCAACACACACGGAAAACATAACCCAGCAAAGGGAACTCCAGCTACCGAGCTTCCCCGTGGCTATCCACAGACCTTCATCCCAGCGCAGGGATGTGCCGACATGGATTCAAATTGCTGGAGTGCTGCTCAAACAATACCCCTGGAACACCGGAGCAAAATCAAAGCCGATAATACCGGCAAAAGAAAAATACAAAGTTAGATCAAGGAGTGGGGTGGGGGAGGCAGGAAGGAGCATTGTCCAAAAAAACTGATTAATTCCAAAAGGCAAAGCCTACTGTGGAAATAAAATGAAGAAAAATCGGTCAGTCAGCACTGTTTGGAGCGCAGCAACGCGGGTCGGTGCGTCCCCCACGAAGCAGCAGGGACACTGACAGCACCCAGCTTCCAGGGGCTTTGCTTCAGAGTTGAAAATTGGAATTGTTTGAACAGCAGACTGTGAAACCCGCCGACTCCCCGAGACCACAGTCCCCCCCCCAGTGTCACCCACCAGCCCTCCCCACGCCCACCCACCCACCAGGGCTTTGCCACGGGGCTCAGAAACCACCCCACGAGGTGGGGAAGGGCCCAGGGTGGGCGAGGGCAGCCGGGAAGGTGGGGAGGAGAGGGGAGGAAACCCCACGGCCCGCGGGGAGCTGCAAGGCGGCCCCACGCGAGTCTGCGCCCACCGGGGACGCACCGGTATCCCCTCAGAGCGCGCAGACACGCGTGTCCCCCGCACCGGGGCCACGGAGGAGCGCGACAGCCCCATGAAGGGACATTCCCGGGACGTGACACTCCCGGGACGGGCACACCCGCGTGGGAGCGCCTTCCCCCTGCCCGTGGGTGTGCTCCGGCCCCTCAGCCCCGCTCCTCAGCTCCTCAGCCCCGCTCCCGAGCCCCGGCCAGGCCCCGGCCCCTCAATCCCGGTCCCGAGCCCCGGCCCCTCAGCCCCGCTCCCGAGCCCCGGCCAGGCCCCGGCCCTCAGCCCCGCTCCCCGCGGTACCTCCGGGCTGGGCCCAGCGGCCGGCGCGGGCCCGCAGCTCTCGGAGATGAGCTGATCGAAGAGCAGGTGGAGCTCAGTGCGGCGGCTGCCGCTATCGGGCCGCTCGGCGCCGGGCTGAGGCCGCAGGGCGCCCAGCCGCGCTAAGTACCGGCGGAACGAGCCGCCCGGCCCCGGCTCCTCCGGCCCCGCCGCCGCCGCCATCTTGTGCTACGGGCACGCGGAGCGCTTCCGGGGCGGGGGCCGGGCCGCGGGGGTGAAACCCCGCCGAGGGGCCGGGGGGGAGCTCGGGGCTGAGCCGCAGCCGGGCCCCGGGTGTGCAGGGAGCAGCCCCCGGGGGCTGCAGGGGTGGGACCGTGTCTGCAGCGGGGTCACCCTCATGGCCGTGCCCCGCCACCTCCCCGCGGAGCCCAGGCCCAGGCGGTGGCCAGGAGCCCAGGCCCAGGCGGTGGCAGTGGCCAGGAGCCCAGGCCCAGGCGGTGGCCGGGAGCCCCGCGGTAGGTGGCACTGCCCGCCCGTGGTTGTGGCCCCATCCCGGCTGCTGCCTGACAACCCCAGGCCGGGGCAGGGCAGGTTTGACCCTCACAGGTGTGTTTAAATCCAGCAGTAAGGGATCGATGTCACCCAAAACGAGCCCGCCATCCGGGGCTACGGGGCTGCGACAGGTCACTCCTGTCCCATTCCTGTCCCCCTGCCGTGTCCCTGTCCCAGGTTTGGGCACAGACAGGGGACAGCACAGAGCTCAGCACTGGGGACACCAGGGACTGGCAGCGGGGAGGAGAAACCTGCTTGCCTTCGTTAATCCAGATATAATCTGCGCCTCACCCAGAATTAATTTATTGCTGGTGGGTAACATCAAATTAACTGATGGTCTCCCAACTTTTCCTTGTGAGCAGGACCCCAGGAGAGCGGCTGAGGACTGGAAGGTCCCCGGTGATGGGGATGAGCTGAGCGCTACCGCCCTGCGGCACAGGGACAGCGGCCGACACAGGGTCTGTGTCACGCAGAAAGGAGCAGGAGGTGTCCCCTCCTTCCGTGTCACAAGCCGGCACAGCCCAGAGCTGGTGCCTCACTCCAGAGATTGTCGCCTCACTCCAGAGACTGTCTTACCTCCGGTTCACCTCGCTTCACCTTCCGTTCGTTTCCTTATCAGCCTGAGCACCTCGACTCAGAAAAGTACGTGCTGTGCCACGCGTACCCCTGCCTTGGCTTTCTTCTTTGCCCTGGGCTGTCTGGTTATAGCTAATTGCTCTGCTTCTTACCTTTATCATCCCATTTATTCTTTATTATTTCTTCTCCAAAGTCCCCAGCAGGCCTCCGAGGCAGGCACAGCAAAACAAGTAGCAGGGACAGCCTGAAGCATTTCGACGTATTAATATCGTGCGAGGATGATTTTAGAGAGCTCTCTGCCTTCCCAGCCCAGCCGTCGCTCCGGGGAGAGCATCTCTTTGATATCCTCTAAGTGCTCTGGGAGGCAGAGTAAAAAAAAAAGAGGAGCATGTGGCCACCTTCACCACAGCAGAGCCTTTGTGCGAGGGTCTTTGGCGGCGGCGGAAGAAATGCACATGTGGTTGTGTGCAGGTTTGAACTCTGCCGCTGTGCCGGCCAGCTCCGGGGATGGAGAGTGGGGAGACCCCGGCACCCACCATCCAGCAGCACCTCCTGGCACTTTGCTCTGTCCTGGAAAGCCTTTCTTGCACCTGCAGCGTCAGGGAGTTCGACGTGGTGGCTGCCTCGGAGCCAGGGTCTCACCCGCTGCTGCTCTGGGACTCCACAGGGGTCTGCAGCCTCTGGGGACGGACTTAGGCTGAGCTGCTTTGCGTCTGAAATTTCAAAGCCAGGAATGTCAGTGTTGCCTTCCCAACTTCTCTGCTTGGCATAAATTTCCACCAGACCCACACTTGGGGACCTTTTTATTTTTGTTCCTTTTGTCACCATTTTATTTTGTGATTTATGATTTTTAAAATGTCTTAATACATATTTAAGGCTCTTCCTTTCCTCTTGTCCTCTGTTTGTAAAATGTGCTGAAATGTGCGTTTTGATGGCAGCTCCTGTTTTTGTGAGGCCCTAATAAATCCATGACTGAAAGCAGACTGACACCGCTGCGTGGGTTTGTAAAACAAAGAAACCAACCAAGAGCTGGGTAAAGACGCTGTGGGTTTAGGGAATAACTCCGCTGAAGCCAGCAATGTTACAGCGAGACACATTTTACCAATGCCTGGTAAGCCTTCGCATTTACTCACCTCCCAAAACCCCCAAAGGAGAGCAAACATCGCAGCAGCGCAGCCATGAGGGAAAATCACACAAGTCCTGGGCTGTTAAATGTGCTCTGCTACTATCATGCAAATACATCTGGTTCAGCAGCTCAGAGGCAGACTTCAAAGGACAGAGAAGTCATTAGAATCACAGTTCAAAGAAAAAAAGTGAGCAGCTGGTCTGGGCCATCTGGTAGGGGACATTAAATGGTCTCTTTCTTCCTCAGTCAGTCTATGAAATTTTCATTAATTGTAGGAACATCTTCCAACATTAACTAACATAATATTGTTAAAAACTTAAGTCTTAATAAATCATCAAAACTCCTGTCTTAGGAAAACAAGGTAGGTACAGTCTGGTGGGTCCTTTCCTCCCCTGTAATACACCGAGTCATAATTACAATTTTAGGTTGGTGTTTCCAAAGCAAATTAGTGGGAATTGAATTCCTCAGCTCCTTTGAAGATCCCAGGAAAGAATGTGGATGGGATGGTTCCGCAGCCTGCAGAGGAATCCCCTTCTCTGATTTCAGGAGTCACATTTGGCTTAAAAACATGCACAGAAAGTGTCCTCCCTGGGCTGCATCACTGGGGCTCGAGTCTCCCGGGCTGGGTCCCACCCGCCGTGATGCTGCTGGGATGCGGGCTCAGCCCTGGGGGGGAGGCTGGCCCCCCGCTGTCACTCGCAGTGTGACCCACACTCCTCCACATGCCGGGGAGCAGGGCTGAGGCATTTGACCAACCCTGTTTGCTAACAGCTTAAAGAAAACCCCACCTCCCTGCAGCCCCCCAGCAGACATCTCAGCCAGGAGAAATTCCAGCTCCATCGGAGCACAGCTCAGCAGAAAGCCCCGGTTTAGCTGCTCTGATCTCAAGGCTCCCAAGAGCTCCTAGAAATTTATGTTCCTACTGAATATATGGATGAGTTCCTTGAAATTCAGGCAGGTGGTTTGATAACGCAGGGTGGTGACAGCTGCCACGGGGAAGGCAAACTAAACAGGAGCCACGAGAGCGAGCTAAAGGGCACGGCAGGTACCTGCTGGTTCTGACAAAGCGCTGACCTGGGAGCTGCTGCCAGTTCTCCCTGCCTGCTCCTCGCCTTTCGGATGCGTCAGCTGTGTCTCTTCCTGTTAAAGGCAAAATGGAGAGAGTTCATCTTACTGCCCTGGGAGAAAAACTGGCCCAAAAATCAACTGGGAGTTTCAGGGGCTTTCAATCCCAGGCTTTCCAGGGCACCACTGTCCCCATCAGTCCCGCCTTTGGTCCTCTTTCCTGGGACTGTCCAAATTTACCGACTTTTCACTTCCTATCAGCAGCGTTTCAAAGCAAATCAAACACCTGAACCCAGAAAAATCCCTGATCCTCTGACAAGCCCATATATCCACAGGAGCCCACGGGGCTGCACCAGTTGCCTGCGTTTTGCCTGTGCCCCGCAGAGCATCACGAGTGTCACACACCGGTGTCACGAGCCGTGCCGTCCTCCCGAGCCATGCCGGTCAGACAGCAGGAGAGCAGCTGGGCTGAGGACAGCGGGACCAGAAAAACTACTTGCCCCAGACCCGAGATCCAGCCCTTCACGGTATCTCCTGGTGCCAGAGGTGTCCCCCGCTGCCTCCCCGGCTGTTTTCCCAAGCTGCCGGCCAGCTGACGGGACAAACAGCGCTGGCTCCGGGCTTGTTTGCCACCGAAGGACAGACACAAATACTTGAAATACTTTCCTAATCTCATTTTCTCACGAAAACAACTGCTGGGCTGTCAGGGATGTTACTCCAGGGAGGAAGGGACGCGGGATGGGACAGGGTGTGCAGGATGGCCAGGGAAGGACCCGGTGGAGCCTCTGCAGGTGGTCCCATCCCAGGAAGGGTGTCCCTGCCTGCACCCACCCCAGCCTGGACCCCCAGCCAGTTCCCTGAGCCCCACTTGCTCCTTGTCCTGGTGATTTGGCTAATTAGGGTAATCCATCCCCTGCAATGAGGGCCATTAACACCCCTGGGCTGGGGTCACCAGCCCTCCTGGAAAGGGGGCTCAGGATTCCCGAGCTGTTTCTGCACGGAAGGATTGCTGGCTTAAATCGCCTCTGTGCTGAGATTGCAGCTGAGACGGGTGCAGAAATTTTGGAAACGCTGCTACTGCCTCCCCCTCACGCTCCTCTCCCCTGGCTTTATCTCCCCAGAGCTGGCAGAGGCTGGGATGTGCCTTCCCCAGGAGACGGCAGGGACCCTGGGGACACCGGTGGAGCCTGCAAACACCTCCTCCTCTACACAAAATAGCCCAGACTTGCTTTTGTAGTTTTACACCTAAATCTGTTTTCATCCATTGCATATTATCAGAAGAGGCACTGCAAGTTAACACAGAAAAATTACTTGCCCGGAGCCGAGAGGGGTGCAGGAGCAGGGGCTGCCATCATTACGGGGGGGCTGGACCCCAAGAACTCTGCAGCCCACGGGAGGATGCTGCCGGCAGAGTGGGGAACGTGGGACCCGAAACTGCAGTGACCTGGTGGGAGTTGGAGACTCCAGCTCTGCTAGCTGCCGAACCGCCAGCAACCTGCCAGGGATGCACACCAAACATGAGCTAATCCCAACAAAAATAGGAGTGAACTCATAATTCATATGCATAATTCATGTGCATAATTTTATCTCTGCTGTGTATTCGCCAGGGATGCATTCTAGAAAATGCTTGCTTTCCCCTCCCTTCGACACTCACATCCTTCCAAAAAGTGCCGTAGATGCAAATCATTGGAGGCAGCGAGAGGTAGTAGCTTTGCTGGGTTACTAAATAAATGCTAAATTTGTCTGAGTTTCCAGCCTGCGCCTTGGCAAGCTATGCAGATTGAAGCTGTTGTACAGACACGCAGGCGTGTAACAATCACGGGATTTTAATTGCCTTCATTGTGAACCCTGGCTACTGATTGTATCTGCACGGAGAACTGTAACAGTTTGCCCTTGCAAATGCTAAAAATGTTAAACAATAATGGCAATTAAGAGATAATTATAGTTATTCTGAAGCAAGGATGGGAGTTAAGACTCTGAGAAGACATCCCAAAAGAGCAGGAAGCGTTGCCCTGTTTACTGCCCAGACTTCAAGCTGCTTTTTCTATGATGTAAAATCTGCCAGATTTAATTGCTTAATGATTTTCTATAAAATATTTAAGTAACAGGGTATCTTCAGCTGGCCACGGCTCTGCTGTAATTGCACGTGTCACTCTTGCTAGAGGACAGTGGCAGTGTCAAAGCCCTGCCCTGGCACTCACGCTTGCTGAGTCACCCTCTGCTTTTCTTCTGCTAATTAATTACAACACAGAAAAGGTCCAGGGACCCCCTGCAGCGGGACCGCCAGCACCCATGGGTGGGGACCCTGCTGGAGGGGGGTGCAGGGCTGCCATCCCCCAGCTCCCCTGCAAGCTGCGGTTACAGACAGAGCCGCTGCACCGTGGGTCCAGGTTTATCCCGTCCAAGCTGACCCGGGGGCTACGGAGGAGCAGCTGCTTCGGGCCAGGTCCTTTTGAACCCTTCGAGAAAAGAGGGACTTTTAAAACGGGATGAAAGAAGAGGTTTTGTCCTTGTGGAAGCGTTCTGGGCTTTCCTCAAAAAACAAAAAAGGCATTTATTTTTTTTCCAGAGCCATGTTCTGGGCTGGGTGCCAGCCGCCTGTGTGCAGGCTGCGGCGGAGGCACGTCCTGGCTGGGTGTCAGCCCTCTCCGTCCTTTCCCGCCGGAGCCACCCCAGCAAGCAGCAGGCAACTGGGCGAGATGGGCGTGAGATTAAACCCCAAACCTGTAATCGAACACTTCGTGGAAAAATATCTGTGTAAGAAGGGATTTCCGTTCCTCTGACTCAGCTTAAGCGGCGCAGGGCTAAAGCTTGGGTCACACTGTGTGTACAGCCGGGCTCAAACCCGGGGGAAATCCTTCCATCGTGCCCCAGCAGCACCTGATCACCCCGGGCTGGGGTAAGACACGGGAAAACCCTTTCCCGACGGCCCCGCAGCAGCGTGGCACCCGCACAGGGGCCACTAAGGGCGATGTGCTGGTGGGAGCACGCGTCCAGCTCTGCAGATTCCAGCCCCGTCCTTGTGTGGGACGTGGCAGCTGGGGGAACAAAGGGCGGCTTTCACTGCACTCACCCCGCTCAGGGACCACTGCGCTGAATTCCTCGGATGCTTTGACGGGCTGCAACCAATGCATGGGGAGAGCGGGCTCCCAGCAATCTCCTCCCCCTGAAAGCACTTCATCCACACCCGGGCTGCAAGGAGCTGAAAGAAAAGGCCGTGCAGGTGTTTAAAGGCAGGGGGGCCCTAGATCTCTCCCCCGAACCCTCCCGGCCAGGACCAAGGGCACACAGCCCGGCCGAGGTCTGGGCAAGCGGCTGAGCCGCGGTCAGGCTGCTCCGCAACGGCCATAAATCAATGGAGACGCATAAGCAAGGGAGGGAACAAAGGACGTGGAGAGATGCCATGGCATCTGGCAGGGGACGGCTGCAGCGGCCGCACCGGAGGATGGCGTCTGGAGAAAGCCTCTGACCAAGCCCGCAAGGGGACAAAAACTGGGCAGCAAGGGACACACGGGGACATGGGAGAACGTGGCCCCCCACCTCGCCCACAGCCCCGGCAGCGTTCCCGGGGTGCCTCTGTGGCACGTGGCATTGGCCCCCCATTGATTTTTCCACCAGGACACAGCAAGCTCTGGCACATTTGCTCCGAGTCCCCACCACTAGGACAGGAGCAAACAAGCTACACCAGGGCCAGATAAAACCATTCCTCGAGCTTCACCCAGGGACAAATCCTGCAGAGCAGCAGAGCAGAGCTGGGGGTCACCCCACCGGGGCAGCCCCTGCTCAGGCTGGTGGCAGGGGAAGGGACAGGGACCAGAGCAGGGTCTGAAAGGCAGGAGGTGGCATCTGCTGTCACTAACAGAAGGGCTGGTGAAGGCACTGACCTGATGATCAGCAGCTTTTTGTCTCGTTGGTAATGAGTTATTACTCAGCCTCAGCTAGACACTGCCTTAAGGGAGGAAACATCTGATCGTCTTTTAATAAACACAGTTGGCTCCTGCGAGGCTCCTGCAGCTCCTGTATCTATAAAGCGCTCCGAGACGCATGGCTTATGCACAGACATCGCTGCTATGAGTCACAGTCTGGAAAAGGGTGTCAGAACCGTGGCTCAATAAATAGAACAAAGCAGCAGGGGAACCTCGGGTGGGCAGGGGATGGCACAGCCCCGCTTCCTTCACTGCGTGGCACTGGCCTCTGTCAGAGGCTGAAAGCAAGATAAAAGTGATTCCTTCCCACATTTTCTCTCTTCATCTCAATTCTCCTGCAAAAGCACCAGGAGAAGGAATGTGTCTGTCGGGTACCGGGTTTACCAGCGACAGGCTCTGCTTCCCCGTGCTCAGGGCTGATCAACACTGCGACGGCAGTGCCGGAGAGCACCCACCTGCAGCCTGGTGTTCCCACAGAGCAGGCTGGGGTACCCGGACCCTGTGCAGGATGCCCAGGGTGGGGAGGATGTCACCATCGCTGTGTCCCTTCCTGGAGTCCCAGAGGGTCACAGAGAAGGGGAGAGAACATTGTGCCAGGGAGGCAGGGAGCAAGGCTGGCTCCCCCTGCTCACAGTCACGCAGCTTCTCCTGGGGCTTTACACCACGCTGCCCCTCCAGAATGAATCCTAGATCATGCCTAGCAGTTGCACCCATGGAGCTACCAAAAACCAGCCTGCCTGCTCTTCAGGGCTGCAAAGCTTTGCTCTTGTAAGGCCACATCTGGAAGAAATACTCGACATGAGGAATTGAGTAACTTGGCTTGTACAAGAGAAAATAATGTGACACTCTCCCCAACCACGAACCGCACCGTTACCCGCAGCGAATGCACACGCACGTCTGCAGACGCTCTCCTGCACCCAGATGTTCACCGACAAGCAGCAACCAGCACCCCATCTCTCCTGGAGGCGTTTTTTGAATGTTTGAAAGGCAGGACACTAATATACAGAGTTTACATTTAAATAGCATTTTTGCCTGAATACATCTGGAAGCAGTTTGTTTCTCCAGATGTTTCCCCCAGATACATACCTTCCACTCTGTGCCCCAGATCCAGATGTTTCCAAGTAGCTTCACGCTCCCGCTGAAACCGAGTGGCCGCCCTGGGGACATTCTTAGTCTCTCCGGCATGGAAGCAGTTAACGCTCGGAGGCATCACACAGGACACCTGCGCCTGGTGGAAACTGGAGACAAAGCAGAGCCCAGCAATGGAAAAAGTCACAGCCAAAAGCTGTGTCAGACAGCTGCCGGGAAGGCAGCAGGGACAGGCAGCTCCATGTTCAAACCTCAGCCTGCTCTCGGCCATGCAGAGGAAAGCGTTGCTTAACTTCAGGCAGTCTGTGTCTTCCAGGGCTCCAGCGCTACGCAAATGGAGACAGGCAGAGGGTGCACAGTGCGATGTCCATCCCAGGGGTTACAGGGAGGGGAGCAGGTCCCCGCTTCACTGCCTCTTCGCTAAAGGTGTCAGCTAGAGCTTCTTCTCCTTAGCCTGAAGCAGGACTTCTGCTGCCATGACACATCCAAGGAAGGATCAAACCCACTTTCTACCGCATCATTTCCAGAGCACACCATCCCTCCAGGCCTGGCAGGGCCTCCACATCTCACCAGGGTCCGACTTACACCAGCACCACTGGATGCAACCACACAGGACCCGAAGGGGTGCTTTCCCACAGACAGAACCCACCCTGGAGGGGTTTTCCAGCTCAGGTTTGGCTTGGCAGCCTCCTGTGCTGCAGCTGGCATGCAGGAGTCCATTCCTCTGTCCCTTGCTTTGACTGAGAGCCCTGGGGACCAAGGGGGCTTAGCTACCCCAGGCCCACAGGGCTGCAGATGTTTTCTCAGAGTCACAGTGTTAACCCAGAGCTAGCCAGGCCAGGAGTGCAGAGCCTCAGCACGGCTGGAGCTTAACCTCTACAACTACACTTCCAGCTAAAAGGCTTGCTGGGACTGCTGATGGAGCAGCAGCCCCCAAAGCAGCAGCTCCTCGGCTTTTTGGCACTGCCAGGTGGAGGTTACAGCACATCACCCGTGTGTAACAGCCCTATGCTGCTTGTTGGGAGCTCTCCGTTAGCTCATTTTATAGCTACTTAGCGTGAGTCATGTTTCTCTGCAGCTCGGCTTCCCCTCGTTTCTCACGCTGGTATTACTGTCCCACAGTAGCTGTTACGCTGCTGCTGTAGTTGGTAAGAGCCCACAGCTTTTCCAAAATACCAAGGAGGCCACAAACCCAAAATTAGGTTGCATCAGGAACAAGATAGAACTGAGGGGGGTTGTTTAAGGGCAAGCCCACAGCCCCTGCACTGCGAGAGGCAATAAACACACCAGCTTCAGGCAGCAGGTGCGAGTTCCAGATCTCACCTTTCTATCGAGCACAGGGAGGAAGCCTGAAGGGAAAACCTCCCTTCCTGCAAAGCAGGGAGATAAACCTGAGTGTGCACAGGAGCCAGGACCCCGGCTGCTATGCCACCCCGCTTGGCAAGTCCCGAAGAGGTTAGCCCCAGTGCCTGCAGCTCTAGGTTACTTGGCACAGGAGCATCCCATCAGGGCTGCAGCAGCGCATGCTCCCCTCCATCCCTCCTTCTGGCGCTGTGTTTGAGCCAGCACAGATGGGCCACATCAGCTCCTCGGGTAGTTTCTGTCTCTCCTTTGGGTCATCAGCATCTTCCAGGGCAGAGAACTCACTGCTCAACCTCTCTGGGCAACTGCAATTTTTGCTTGGGACAGTGGCAATGAAAAACAAACTAGAGAGACTGTTTAAATGTGTCAATTCACCTTTAATGTTTGAAAAAAATAAATGGTATTTGAGCCATTGCAGTTATGAAGGGAACAGATCTTGCTCCACAAGAGACCGTGAACAGGTTCACATTAGACTCATGCTTGGAAAAACACAAACCCAAAACATTCTCCTTTCAGATCCAGAGTGGAGTTCTGAACAGACAAGACCACAAGAGTGCCCCAGACAGTCCAAGGCACATTACCCCAGTGCAGACATTTCCATCAACATGAAGTTATGACAGCTACATTCTTTCTAGTTACAATATTGTTCTATCAATATTACAAAATTAGGCATACTTTGGATTTTGCACAGAGACAAGAAGGACTTTTACTTCAGGAAGTAGTCAACCTGGGTCATCACATCATTTCCCAATGAAGAGCTCTCCCTTCACTCGGCCCTTTCCCCCCAGCAGTGATTTATCACCAACACCAAATTCATCTCAGAGGCACCAGTTAAGCTCATCAGCCCCAGTGATATTGTCTATGCATTAGTTAGCAAACCAATAAATAGACCTTATGGCAAGCACCAGCTATTTACTTGCCATCACACAGCACTTCTCCACACCCAGATAGAAAGAACTTCCTGCAGTGTAATCCAAGAGTCAGCACATACTAAGACAACATCACTGCTGAACCTATTGGAGACCAAGACATTTGTCTGCCTTCGAAGCAGATGTCACATGAATTTCCTTCACACAAACATCACATGTAAATTTAACTTCTTGGTACTGTGCTTTAAGAACAAAAGCAGATATCAGAACATGGAGGACAGTCCTCCAGAAATAGCTTATCAGCTACAGAAAATTTAAAAAAAAAAAAGGAGACAGTGGCCACTTACAAGTCTTCCACATGACTAGCTTGCTTTAAGGAGAGCATCAAGTTAAGGCAGTGTTGAGACAACTGGCTAAGAACATGCCAAATAGAGCTGCTGTCAGCAGTCACCAATTTGATATCCTACTCCATTTCAGGGACTGGCCACGTGGCTTTAGATCTCAGCATCCAGGTCTAAAGACTTCAGCCACAGGACGCTGCTTTCTGCGACAAGCAGCAGCTCAGAGGGATGTTTGTTGAAGTCTTCTAGACCAGGCTGAGTTACTTGCAAGTCTAGGTTAATGTTTCAGCGGAGCCAAAAAACACACGATGGGCACTGAAAGAGAACACCGAGGGTGCCAGCTGCAAGTCTGTTTATCACAGTCCGAGGTGGAGTTCAACTTGTGTGTGAAAGCCACGGAATCAAGAGCCACCCCACCAGCTTTCAGGGAAGGTCTAAGTACCTGCACTGAGGCTACTGGGAGAGCCAGCTCTCAACAGTCTGCGGGGTGGGTACAGAGGCTCACACTGGCTTTGCTCCTCATTACAAGATTAACAGTCTAATAAAACTCAGTAAGGAAGTCAGGGTCTTTTGGCCTGCCCAAAGAACTTTTCCCAGCCTCAAAGAAGGAGTTACTACCGAGGGAGCTGTTGTGGAATAGTTTTATTTCTTCCCACGTAAAGGCCATTGTTTAAGCATTTACAGGTTTCCTAGTGCAATACAACCAAAAAAAAAGCAATAACAAAAAAATGCCGCCTTCTTCCCAGGCAACTAAACAGAAGTTGATTTTTACTGCAACATATACACATTAAATATAGTATACAGTCCATGCAGCGGCATAGCCATGTTAAAGGGAGTCGTGGCTTCAGCCATCAGTGCATTACAGTCCAAATTTCACTTGCTCCTACTACCTATCCAGACTTGAAGAGAAGAATTGCAACCTGACCCAAGTAAAAATAGATGAAATGCTTTGTTTCGTGTGTTACATAGCTGCCAAAGTTTCTGCCAACAATGCAGTGCCAGGTCGGGTTGTATTTCTTGTCAAATTCCTGAAGAAAAAGAAGAGAGGCATTAAGGCCAAGAAAGCCCACATGAAAATAGTTCTAAGCACAAAATTCTTAGCTCCTTCTGTGCTCACACCATCGCCTCTCCTCCCACCTGCAGCATCCTGAGATTCCCCATTGCAAGTCACTGACACAAGGTAGTGACTGACACAACCAGACCTCCGAGCTGGATTGTCTGAAGGACCCAGCACAAGCAAATCATCTCCTGAGACTCAGAGCACCCATCAGCCCTGAGCGGAAAGAGACCCAAGAGCTCTCCCTGGTATGGTGCTATTCAAGCCCTGCATGTAGGCTAGCTCAGTGGAATATTTCTCCTCTCCCATTCCAAGCCCACTCACAAAAAATAAAAAAAGATTTTGGCATGTCTGCCCCAGCAAGGCATTTGAGCTTAAAGGTCACCTAAAAAAAGGAAGGAGAAGTCTGGCTTCTGCTGTTTGAGACTCTTCTTCACATAAAGGGGAGAAAATCTGCATTGATAATGAGCAGGCAAATTCACAGGCCAGACAGCACATGAAGACCTAAGAGGTCCAAGCTGACTGTTCAGCCAGCATTTGGCTCTGCTCAGTCTTCCACTTAGCAGGTAAGATCGGGTTAAAGACCATTTTCCTCCCTCTAATTAATACCCAAGTCCCAAGAGCACCCTTCCCTCCCCTGAGACAGAGCCAGAAGAACAAAATCAACATTCAAGATTAAAGCAAGTGTTAGTCCTCAGACAGCACCAAGGCAGCTTGAGCTCTTTACAGATAACCTTTGAAGTAGGAAAAGGCTTTCTTGCCAGGGCATGAAGGTGCATCAAATTGCTTCTCTCCTCTCAACACACTCTCAGGAAATAAAGACCAGCTTCTTTTTGGACACCTTCTGTTGCACTCACCTTACAGGCTGCATTGCCCCAAGCACTTTGAGATAAGTCTTGCCTCTGATCAAAGTGATCTGAGAGGGTAGGAGACACCTTTGAATCCTTTACATTCAAGCTTAGATTACAAGCAAGGCCCAAAAGCTAGCCCGGCTGCCAGGGCAGTACTGCCTATGCCGTTACCCTCTCCTCCTCCAAAAGCACTTTGCCCAGACACTCAGAACTGGCTACAGAGGGAACCGACAGCTCCCCAGATGCCATCAGCATGAGACTTAAGTTAACAGGCTCCTGCAAGTGGGGAGACACCTCTCTGCAAGCCAGGGCAGCTGTTTGCACTGTTTTTAAAGCAGCACCTTTTAGAACTCCACCAGCCACGATGAGGCCCCATCCTCCTCCACACCACCCACACCAGAGCCAGCAGCATTGCAGACAGAACTGCACACACAGCAGCCCACGTGGAATGAAACAGTAATCCCACCTGGCACTGGTACTGCAAGTCAAGCAGCAGCATCTGCGGAGCAAGCCCTGAACAGAGACTGCAGCCGGCTCTTTCTAGGCTGGCAAATCCAGAGAGGCAGCGCTCACACTGTTTGCTCAGAGCCTGCCAGAGCAACCGAGCAGGCCCTGCCCTGCCACAGCCCTCCTCTGACCTTGGAGGAGTCACTCCACCTTCTTGGGAACTGCAGTAAAGAAGCCAAGAAGAAAGCATCTTCTCCCTCCAAACATGCAAGTATGAAGTTTCAGGCACTCAGGCTCACGACAGGCACACGTAAGAGCTTTGTGAAGTCTCAGCCAGAGCAGCCCCCTCATCCCATAGTTACCTTCTTTATATATGCTGCAATGTCCTTTTCTATGTTGTACTTCTCCATCGCCTGTGTAGCACAGTCCACAGCGTCCTGCTGCATGTCCTCGGACATGTCCGCATTCTTGATTACAGCCTTTCTGTCAGACATCGTGAACCTAAGGCAGAACATAGATTCCTTTAATCCCTTCCCAAGAACAAAGAAGCTTCCTGTGCATCAGAGGTTGTCCTTTCTACGGCAGGCTGCGGCACAAGCCAATACAACCCCCTGGTTATAGCCAGGTGAGTTTATCAGGGTAGCCCACAGCAGTCCCAGGCTAAGGTGCCCCTAGAGCCGGAGCACTGTAGCACTGGCACTGTCTGGAGGTTAGATCAGAGATAGTCCAACATCACCACCTGCATTAAACACACAGAAAAAAGCTTACTGCGTGCAGGAGACGGGATCTGCAGAGAGCCACAGCCCTCCCATACATCAATAGGCTACAGCCAAGTTTGCCTCCCAGGTGCACCAGGGGTTTGGAGCATTATTTGGTCAGAGCCTTGCAAGCAAGGCCCCAGACAGCTCGTCTCCGGCAGGGAGGCTCAGGAGGCATGTGAACAGCAGCAGGGCTTTTTATTCCACCCCATGCCAGGAGCTATAGTTGCTGCTGCTACTTGAGCCTGGGAGGAGTGTCGTTCCTCATTCAGCCCATCATTCCCTCAGCTCACTGCTGCTTTGTCACTGAAACCCAGACTTCAGATGTTCTCATGGGACAAAGCCAGTCTGACAAGCCAGAAACAGGTTACCACCACGCTGCAGCCTAGGAACACGCCCCAACAGAGAACTAGCACAGCCAGAGCCTGGCAGAGCGGCCTCCTTTCCTTCCCCCTGCCAGGGAACCACCACACAGACGTTAGAAAGCAGCAAGCTAGTGCTGCCCATGACCTTTAAGAAACTAGGAAGTGGTACACTGGTGCTGAGCATTTAGCCCCCTTTGCTCTGTAAAATAGTTCAGGTGCTTTGTACCCATCACTGAAGCTATTTACATGAAGATCTGCTGCGGCCTTCCCAGGGCAGTGTTCAGCACTAGGAAGTTTCCAGTGCAGTTCATATTATCCTAGAAAAACAGGGATTTGGCAATCCCAGCAGCCTTTCTTCAAGCTAAGGCCATGACACATGCCCAGGGGAAGAGCCCTGCAGCCTGGCACACTGTCCGGGCAACAGAGCCCTTGCCCCCAAGGCACACAGGAGGCCTGTTCGTGGGGACCGCTCAAGCGAAGGTCTGCACTGACCAGGACCATAGCTGCTCACCTCAGCAGCAGCTCTTACCATAGCATATTAAAACTTTGTGGGAATAAGCTTCTTAATAGCAAGGAGTGCCTCCAATTAAGCCTGCAGAGCACCATTAAGTTTCCTAAATCCTTTTACAGTGCTGTAAGTCTTGAGTGATACTACCAAGCATGTTTTGAAATAGTGAAACTACACATTTTTAGCTCTACTGAGGAGTGAAGAAAATCTGCTGCAATGATCGCTTCCTGGAACAGTCCCAGAAAACTGAAGGAGTAGCTTTGTTACAGCAATTAAAAGAGCCTGCTATCCAGAGAGAAAGAGAATCCAGTTACATAATTGCAGCCCTATGATTACAATACTTCAATTCTTCACTCTGCCTGCAATTGAAGACTTCTATTGCAACCTTAATTTATACATTTTAGATACAGTGTTTAATAGCACACTGCTATTAACATACACCAATAGCATCAGGAGGAATGACAGGAACTGAGTCCAAATGCCAACAGAGAGCACACGTGCCTACCACAGCCTGGAAAAGCCACTTCCAGGCAGTTTGTCCCCCTCTGTGCTGTGGTTTAAACCACTGGGTGTTAGCCTGGGGCCCAGAAAGCCTGGCAGGACAAGCCATGGCTCAGAACAGCCTGACCACCTGCCTGTAGATTTGGATTCACTATCCAGTGACCTGTCAATTCCCTGGAAAAGTCTTCTGGGGAGCCAGCCCACAGGAAAAGGGAAGTGGTAGAAATTCACTTGTGGGTCATTATTCCAGGAAAGCCTCTTTAGGGAATGAAGGCAAGCAAGTCGTCAGGCACATCAGGCCTTCACACACCTCCACTGCACGCTGAGTTCAGAGGGCATTCGCCATTACACAACCAGAGTGACCCACAAAAAGCATCTTCCTTCCTCATTGTTTAGGCAAGGAGCATCTCAGCGCAGGCCCATGCTGCCGAAGGCCAACAGTGCCATAGAAAAAAACCCCCCTATTATCCTTCAGTAGAGCTGCAAATGCTGGCCAGCCTGCCCTTCCCAGCACCGCACTGCTCCAGGACACAGCATCCTTCATGGGCCAGCCATGACAGGGGCTGGCAGCCAGCTGTGCCTCTGGAGGGAGGGTCCCCTGCACCCGCCATGGGGCGGGGAGCAGCTCCAGGTGCCACCCCATCCACCCACCTGAACAGCACAGAGCAGGGCCCCAGCCTCAGCTCATTCCGCGTGGGGTTGGACAGACATCCTTCCCCCAGGGGAGCCCAGCAGCACCATGCACACCTAAACCACAACATCACAGCCGGCCCTCAGGGTTTTGCCACACAAGGCCGGCCCTCTCTGAGGTAACAGTACAGCTCCAGCAGCCACCCCTTCCCCAACCCAGGATTGGGTCTTGAAGGTGGAAGACAAGACCACAGCAGCCACTCCAGGGCAGGCTGAGGCCTTGGGAAGGAGATTAGGCCCAAGCCCAGCACCTGACCCCTCCCCCTAAGGGGGCAGGAGGAGGATGATGCTCAAGCTCAGCACCCTCTCTTCCCCTCACCTGGACAAGATGCAGCTTCGGGAAGGGGATGAGACACAAGCCCCCACACCCACTCTTTCCCTCACCAGGCAGGATGGCGCCCTAGAAGTGGGACAGGGCCCAAGCCCAGCACCCACCGCTTCCCCCCCAAGACAGCATGGAGCCTGAGGATGGGGACAGGGCCCAAGCCCAGCACCCACGCTTCCCCCCCCGCCACGGCAGGGGAGGGCCCTAGGCACAGCGAAGCCCCTTCCCCACTAGGGCCGAAGGGGACCCGGGGAGACGCTCCCCGGAGCCGGGCGCATGTGCAGGCCAAAGCTCTGCGTGACCTTCACGGGGGGGAGCCCCGGGACCGCCCGAGGCAGCGGTGACCTTGCCCAGCGCAGGGCCGGCAACGCACCGGCGGCACGCCACCGGGCCAAGCCGGGCTCCGAGCGCCGCCGGCAGCCACCCAGGGGCCAGAACCTCCCACCAGCCAGACCAGGGCCGCGATCCCCTCCCTCCGGGGCGGCCCCACCGCCACCTCACCCACGGAGCTACCGGTGGCCGGCGAGGGGCGGAGGTCCCCGCCGCCCCGGCCCAGCGGCGGGTGTCGCTCACCTTCACAGTGACAGGGCCACCCCGGGAGGGCGAGGCGCGGCAGGGAGGAGGAGGTGGGAGGAGGCCCGGACCCGCTCGCCTCAGCACGCTCCAACCGCTCCCTGCGCTGCGCCGAGCGCTCTGCGCCTGCCGGCCGCGCCGCGCTCAAATACCGCCCCGCCCGCTGCGGCGCGCAGCCCGTCGCTCCCCCATTGGCTGCAACGCTCGGCACGCCGCGCTTTCATTGGCTGCGCCTCTGCGCTGCCCGCCCCCCCAGGCCCGTCCGCCCGCGCTGTTCTGCCTGCATCCTGTTTCATCCCACAATGCCGCGGGGCGAGCGCGGGGCGGGGCAGTGCGGG
>WKFP01013872.1:0-15918 GCA_011057875.1 Pterocles orientalis
AGGAAAACCTAAAACTACATAAAACCATAAAACAAAGAGCTTGAAAAGTGATGGTAACTTTAGCTAAGTAATCTTTTTTAGATTCTTTTTTCCTTTTTTATAAGGAAACTCCACCAAGGAAAAAAACGTACGTCAGTCTCATATAACATGGTACACAAAAATAAATTTGATGGGTTTTAGTCTTTGAAATCATAACATAGAATTTTGTGGAGAAAAAAAGCTATTCAAATGAAGGTGCACAAGGTCTGATTCTTATTTCACACTGTTGTAAACAAGGAGCAATGTTAACAAACAAACTACCAACAGCCCCACAAATGTGTTGTGATGTAACAGAATTTACTGTTTTTATCCCTTCCGTTGTGCATCATTAAATATTCACATTCTTAAGTTGTTAGACACATTTTAACTGTACTGAGTTTATGTGAAATACCTTCTTTGCCAGAATATACAAGTATCAAAACTTAAAATTTCACCCCTAAATTCAGGAGACAGACACGTGTTCAACAAAATTGTGCATGGCTGAATAGAAAATATTTCCCTATAAAAGTATTTCAGCATTTTCTTACCATAGATAATGAAAGAAAGGCTTAAAAATATATGTGTTTACAACAGAATAAATTTTTGCTTGAACCATAGAATCATAGAATCATAGAATCATAGAATCATAGAATCATAGAATCATAGAATCATAGAATCATAGAATCATAGAATGGTTTGGGTTGGAAAGGACCTTAAAGATCATCAAGTTCCAACCCCCCTGCCATGGGCAGGGACACCCTCCACTAGACCAGGTTGCTCCAAAGCCTCAACCAGCCTGGCCTTGAACACCTCCAGGGATGGGGCATGCACAACCTCCCTGGGCAACCTGTTCCAGTGTCTCACCACCCTCATAGTGAACAATTTCTTCCTAATGTCTAGTCTAAATTTACCCCTTGTTCTCCCACTGCACTCCCTGATAAAGAGTGCCTCCCCATCTCTCCTGTAGGTCCCCTTCAGGTACTGGAAGGCTGCTATTAAGTCTCTTCGGAGCCTTCTCTTCTCCAGGCTGAACAACCCCAACTCTTTCAGCCTGTCCTCATAGGGGAGGTGCTCCAGCCCTCTGATTAATTTTGTGGCTCTCCTCTGGACTCTCTCCAACAGGTCCATGTCTTTTTTATGTTGGGAGCCCCACATCTGAACACAATACTCAAGGTGGGGTCTCACGAGAGCAGAGTAGAGGGGGAGAATCACCTCCCTTGACCGGTTGCTGATGCTTCTCTTGATGCAGCCCAGCACACGGTTGGCTTTCTGCACAGCAAGAGCACACTGCCGGCTCATTTTCAGCTTCTCATCCACCAATACCCCCAAGTCCTTCTCCTCAGAGCTGCTCTCTATCCATTCTCTGCCCAGCCTGTATTTGTGCTTGGGATTGTCTCGACCCACGTGCAGGACTTTGCACTTGGCCTTGATAAATTTCATGAGGTTTGCATTGGCCCACCTCTCCAGCTTGTCAAGGTCCCTCTGGATGACATCCCTTCCCTCCAGCGTGTCCACCACACCACACAGCTTGGTGTCATCAGCAAACTTGTTGAGGGTGCACTCCATCCCACTGTCCATGTCTCCAACAAAGATGTTAAACAACACTGGTCCCAGTACTGACCCCTGTGGAACACCACTTGTCACTGGTCTCCACTTGGACATTGAGCCATTGACCACAACTCTCTGAGTGCGGCCGTCTAGCCAATTCCTTATCCAGGACGTATCATTATAAATGGAACACAGTCAGGTCTTAGTTCTTTTTCGTTTCTGAGCAGTAGCTGGTAGTACAAACTGGCTGAAAGCATTCAGGGACTTAAATAACTGAGAAATGAGTTAGCAGTTATCAGCTGGACACTGTGCAGCACCACTGGGTCCTGATTAGTTGATATAATTATTTTCAAGTTAAGAACAGGTTATTAGTGGGTATAGCCTCATAACTCTTTGGTGTAGGGGTGCTTTGTGATGAAGTAGAATCTTAGCTATGATACTAACTTTAGACTTCATAATTATAAGGCTGATAAAGAATCCTGGGAAAGAAGAAAAGCAGCCAGATGTGCAGAGGCATCCAGTTATACAGGACGTGAGAAAGGTAAGGAGAAACCAAGAGAAATTAATTAGCACAACTAAGTTATTTTAGAGTTTGTGTTGACATAGCTTCGAAGGTTATGTTCCCAGGATTGAAAGTAGCCAATATTGATTTTGTTGTTAAGAATTTAAAACCATTGCATCCAATCAGTAGCTGCAAAATCATAGAATCATAGAATCATAGAATCATAGAATCATAGAATCATAGAAATCTAAAAGAGCTCTGTATAGAAGCATGTGTGCAAAACACAATAAAGGGCTTTTACTCTCATCATAATCGGTTCGTCTGGCTGGTGTCCAAGAATGTCACGTGCTGACTGCTAAGGCCTCCCAGCGCCGACTTCCAAGAACTCCGCAGGCCGACTACATTTGGTAAACTTGACTGAACTTTTCCATACACAAAAAAATCAAGCAAAACTCCATAGCTCAGGAGTTAACATTATGCAAATGCATTCTCTTCCCTTTCCTTCCTTTCCCTTCCCTTCTCAGAAAGATTATTGGGATGAAACTTGCCTATATTCTGTTGGGTTTGCACATAAACAGAGGATTAGTCTTCATTTCTTATTAGGCCCTGCATGAACAATTAAAAGCCTGACTTATGAACTCGGTTGCCTTTTGCAGTAGAAAATCCCCTAAATCTGCATTTATTTGACATGTCAGATTGTCGGAGCTGGATATTTTGCTCTTCTGTTTTCACTGGAATCCATAAAACGCGTACATATTGGCTCTCAGGAGCTGATGATGGACAATATATGTTTTCATAAACAGGAAACAACAGTTCCCTACTAAAAGTGGATGGTCACAGTCAAGCCACTTACACTCCATTGTTGCCTTCTTGGTTTGAAAGAACTAAGCAACTCTTAACCCGGAGAAACTTAAATGTTTCCTCTATAGGGAGAACCGTAGATCAGAAATGAACTGCAATTTAGAAATTAGATGATCTACAGTTTAGAAACATTCTGTCTTGGAGAGGGTTGGCATTTTGGTATAGAATCTCAAGATTAAAACCAGGAAGCTCCTTTTAACTGAAAAAACAGCTTTTTTTTTTTTTTTTTGAAATGTGTTTTCAGTTTGGAAGAAGCCTCCAATATCTGAAACCATTTTCTCATAGACTTTTTTGTATCACAGAATCACAGAATCACAGAATGTTAGGGATTGGAAGGGACCTCGAAAGATCATCTAGTCCAATCCCCCTGCCGGAGCAGGAACACCTAGATCAGAGGAGATATCTCATCACATTTTATTACTTTCTTTGAATACTACAATGAGATGCAACAGAAGTTTAACAAAAAATCTCACAGAAACAAAAAAAAACCACTTTCTTTGCAGTCCTGCAATCTTACAAGTTAACACATTTGTTTGAACTCATAATGTACATTCTAAATTATTTTGAAGAACCGAAGACACAAGGAAGTGTCACTTGCTTATAAAAATGTGTTATGTTCTACACTGAAGCCACTTTAAACACTGCAGGAGGCGTTCATGTCTTGCAATCATTACAATGATACTGAAAGTCTAAGAAGGCTATTAGGTAGAGAAACTGCTGTGTCCGTCATAAAATGAAATTACGATATTACTTTAGTCTGTTGCCAGTGAAAGAAAGAATGGACCAAAACAGAAAGGGTTTTTCAGTTCTTGTTTGACTATCAAAGCAAAATAAGTTTTTTTGTAAAGGCTTTCTGTTTCTCCAGGTGAATGAGTATGTTCCTTTACCCTAGAAAATCAAGTGGATTTTGGGTTCTGCACCATCATCTGAATAGCAAATGCAGAAAAGCTGTGTTTACTGCTATATGTCTGCTACAAGCATCTAAAGTTACATTTTGAACTTCAGAATCCACTGTTAATTTTCATCATAAAGCTGTTTAACATCTATGCAGTTAACGGAGCAGAGGGGGATAACTGGACAGACCACAGGTTTTTCTTGAATTTCTTGTCTGTTACTGAAATATTTTGCAGTTAACTTTCTACTTTTTTCACATCACTCAGTAATTTTCTGAGATGGTTCAGAAAGGATAAGAAAACTTAGAATGATACTTACATATCATGTATAGATATATCCATCAGTACATCAGATTATGTTGGATCAAATAATTTGAACGTGTAATCAAACATCTTGTCTTAAATAACTACTAGAAACTTCAGAGCAGAAATTAATTTGTTATAATAGATACCCATAGAATTAATTAAACTTTTTTTCCGGTGGCTCATGGTTAGCTTAAACCCTGACATTTATCAGTCATCACCCATTTGTTTTTTCTTTTTTTTAATATACCTAATGTAAAGGTAGATTTTCTCTCATTAATAAATGTACAGACATGTAATCTTCTGAATCCTACTGAACTCCTTGCCTAAGTGATATATTGTGTTGGGAGTGATACAAATGTAAAATAGTGCATCCTGGACTATTTCAATCATACTGACATACTTTCCAAACCCATAATTTTTTATCTATGTCACATAAAACAATATTTCAGATATTTTTAGAAAGTTAAAGAAAAGGCAAAAGAAACAATTATTCTGTGAAGTTTCACTCTTAATAGGGGAGTGCCTTAGAACTGCCTGCACATGGAAATGTACAACGGTCATATTAGTAAATACTGTGGTAGTTACCCTGAAACAGTTTATTATCAAGGCATCCTTATTTCAAAACAAAAGTACCTTTTCCCTGTTAAGGAAAAGACACCTCCCATCTGGAAATATATTTGTACATTTATGATGGCAAAGCTTTTAATCTTTATTAACATCTTGTAAAGACTAATAGGTTACTCTGTGTTAATGATGAGATTGTAGTTGATTTATACATGCTTCCATCTTCATAATTTTAAAACTTTTGTTGGTCTTAAGAGCAATAAACATTTCCTACTGTATTTTAAAAATCTGAACTGTGATCTGAAAGGTTGAATGTGAAATTGCATACAGGTGTGAATACAAGTACCGGATCATACCTGACCCAATATACCTCTTATTTTTCAAGGACTCAAAAGTCAGTGAACATTTTTTTTCCTGAGTATACGTAAGTTTCAAAGGGTTTATTACTATGTGGTGGGTTTAAACTTGGGTATTTTGTGTGGTTAAATGGATCAGTATGCAAATATAAAGTACTTTTTAACAGGGGTTATAGCTCTTGTCAGTAGGTTGGGTACTGGCAGAATTCAAATCCTAAATGACATATGTAACAGAACTAGAAGATTTGGTGGGGCAGAAGTTTTATCATGCTTCAAAGTAATGAAAAACACCCATTGGGAAAAGGTAGTGTACTTACAGCTTTTGGTACATGCTGCAACTAACCTTATTTGTATAAGTATGTGGAAAATATACTAACAACACCGATCATCTCTTTTGTTAAGGTATGGTATTTATCTCAGCAAGTCAATGTTGATACAGAGATTCAGAATGGCTTTAATCACAAGTATACAAAAATAACTGGAAAATAACCAAGGGAGTATGGAACTCTTTCTATTCTTTCCTAATTTTGGTTTTGCTGTGGAAGAACAAGAGCAATAAGAGTGAAATATATAATGGCAATAGTGTATGTTGTTACAAATCTACAATATAAAGTCCTGAGCTTAGAATATTTCAATTTTGTGTTCATTGTTCTTTCACTATTTCAAAAATATTATTACTTTTCTTATCTTAAAATGTTTCTCGCCATAGTAGAAGACTGTTTACACTTTCACTCTTCAACAGAAGAAGGTAAATTGACTTATCATGTCATTAGTTGTCAAAGGGATTATTTACACAAGAAAAGAAAGGTAAAAAAAAATGCCCCAAACGCTTTATACAGTGTTGACCTTTCAAAAAATTAGGAAAATGAAAATACAGAATTAAACAGATCTTTTGAATAAGAATGAGAACCTCTGTTTAGCAGAAGAAGAGGCCACTTGGCTTTATTCTCAACAAGCTTTTATAATACTAACTACAGAGGGCTTAAAGAATAATGCGTTAGGTCTCTGAGTCAACATTGTCTCTTAAATTTGTCACTAAGCAAACAACGAAAAAGTTCAGATGTTATTCTGAGTAAGATGGCCTTCACTATGGTCTAAGGCACGTCAACTGTTAGCAAAACATCCTTGCTTAATAGTTATGGGACAATGTAATTGAATAACTCAAAGACATTAGCTTATATTTGAAATAACAAGCATTTTTCTTTATTCGTCTTTTATTCATTCAGTCTTAATAAACTGTCCTCAAATTAAGGAAATCCCAGACAAAAGTGAAGTGTTTTACTTCTTAGAAAGATGAGGCAGAAAAAGCACAACTAGAATTGTACCTTCTTTCATCCAACTTGTTCTTAATTTAAAAAAATGTAAAAATTGGGAGAGACAAAGAGAGGCAAGTATAACAAGTGGAAATGTAGACAGATTCAAGGGGAAGACTAGTGCTTTGAAGTTTACTGTAAAAGTAGGATGGGCAGGTTATATATCTTTATATTTATATGTTGAAGGCAGCAAATGGTCCTCAGAAACAAATTACAGTGTGAGATGAAAAAGGTTGTGAAGGCAGAAAACTCCATAGGAATAGTAGAAAGATTCAAGAAGAAAGATTCTGTAAGTGTTATTTAGGCAGTTCCTCTGTCAAAGATTTTGTTGGTTTTAATGAGGCAGGTAGGAGATCCTGACATAACAACCAGTTCTGCACAGCAAGTAAAGATTGTCAAAGAAAGATTGTAGGGGATTTCATACCAATTTAAGGAAGACGTGTGGTTAAATACTTCACACTACAATTAATGGGATAAACTGAGAGCAAAATGAAATTTAGATGGATGTTGTGCAATTGAAATTTAGGCTAAATCACTAGAGATGAAACAAATGCAATATAATGAGTAACTAAGAGCCTGGTTTTACAGCTCATATAAAAACTTGACATTGAAGTTTCTGTTAAAACTTTGCCAGCATTGAATAAAAGGGAACCAGTTCTTGATGAAATATTATGAAATGTGTTGAGATTTTTTTCACTTAATATCACAGCTATGACAGATTCTTTGAAATGTCCTGACAGGAGTTATGATTATCATATCATTCAATCTACACATACAAGGTCCATTCTATGGGATGTAAGGCTATAGTTACACAGGTCATTTGCTGGACAAGCCCAACAAATTTTGACAAAGAGGAGAGGACATTTGAGAAGGAATAAACTATTAAACTTTTTCAAGGATTTGCTGAGTCAAGCATGAGAAAAAGGAAATGTGTAAATAGGGTTGCCCTGAGGCTTCTGCAATGAGGAGGAAAATGTCTGGCACATATGCTGGGGGAATGGATAGAGCAGGTGGGAAAGCCCATAAAGGAACTAGAGAGCAAGACCTGTATTTCCTGTTGCCTTTCAAAAGTGAGGGTGCAAATTGCTTGGCCGCAAAGAGAAAGGCCAACTCCTCCCTCAGTAATAGTTACTGCTCTAATGTCCTGAGAAATGCATGACTGACTCATCTCAGTAATCGGCTGCTCGCCTGTTGAGTATCCTGTTATTCTCTATCATGAGAAAGATGGAACATTTTCTTTGTCTATATATGGCCATTTCCAATATCTTTCAAAATGTTTCTGTGATGGTAACAGGAAAATTCTTGATCTATGCATTTAAGTACAATATCGGCCTCATTTATGTCAGCAAACAAAACAGACAGAAAATGCTTACAGCTTCTGAAGTTTTTGTATCAACCAAGGGGAACCTGTGAAATTAATCAACTGATAATAAATATATAATATTCCATACAACTGTTCATCAAAACACAAATGACAAAACCCAAGCAGTTTCTTTGAATCAAAATACATTTCTTTCACCAAAATATTGTAAACTGGAAGTAGTTGTGCAAAAAAATTGTGGCAATTTAACAAACTTCCTCATGAGTAGTATTTGACCAAATACAAAAAAACAATAGTACTTGAACTAGAGGAGAGATATCAGCATGTACCTGGTTCCAGATCATAGAGGTATCTACAATTTGTTAATGGACTGACTGTCTTTAGGCATTGCGGTTGTGTGTACACTGTTAAAGAGTGCCTGGGAATGCTTTGGGCTCTGAAACTTGCATATTTATACTGTTGGATGGGTTAAAATAAGAATTTGAGCTGTTGAAATCAAAGGCTAAACACAGAGGTAAAGATAATATATTAACATTTTAACAGTGTGAGCTCTAAAAAAAATAATGAGATACATAGCACTGTACACTTTAGGCTTCCTTATTGGAGAAATAAAGAACTTTTAGCTACTGCACCGAAACACACATTGTAAGGAAAAGAATTAAGTCCCATATGAAGATGGAGTCACTTAGGGGAAAAATTCCTATTCACCCTGTTGTAGGTGCCGTGTAGGTAAAGATATTCTATCTTGCTTTAGTGTGTAAAATATAGACATTTAGAGACGAATAGGCTAGATGATTTTCCACAAGTACAGCTTAAAGATACTGGCTTTATTTATGTTTTTGAACCATTACTCAGCAGATAAACATTTATAATTTAAAGAGCAGAAGAAACACTAATTCTACATCACATAGAATCACTCTGATGGATTTGACGGAAGGACCTCTCGCTGGATAAGGAACTGGCTAGATGGCCGCACTCAGAGAGTTGTGGTCAATGGCTCAATGTCCAAGTGGAGACCAGTGACAAGCAATGTTCCACAGGGGTCAGTAGTGGGACCAGTGTTGTTTAACACCTTTGTTGGAGACATGACAGTGGGATGGAGTGCACCCTCAACAAGTTTGCTGATGACACCAAGCTGTGTGGTGTGGTGGACACGCTGGAGGGAAGGGATGCCATCCAGAGGGACCTTGACAAGCTGGAGAGGTGGGCCAATGCAAACCTCATGAAATTTATCAAGGCCAAGTGCAAAGTCCTGCACGTGGGTCGAGGCAATCCCAAGCACAAATACAGGCTGGGCAGAGAATGGATAGAGAGCAGCTCTGAGGAGAAGGACTTGGGGGTATTGGTGGATGAGAAGCTGAAAATGAGCCGGCAGTGTGCGCTTGCTGCGCAGAAAGCCAGCCGTGTGCTGGGCTGCATCAAGAGAAGCATTAGCAACCGGTCAAGGGAGGTGATTCTTCCCCTCTACTCTGCTCTCGTGAGACCCCACCTTGAGTATTGTGTTCAGATGTGGGGCCCCCAACATAAAAAATACATGGACCTGTTGGAGAGAGTCCAGAGGAGAGCCACAAAATTAATCAGAGGGCTAGAGCACCTCCCCTATGAGGACAGGCTGAAAGAGTTGGGGTTGTTCAGCCTGGAGAAGAGAAGGCTCCGAGGAGACTTAATAGTAGCCTTCCAGTACCTGAAGGGGACCTACAGGAGAGATGGGGAGGCACTCTTTATCAGGGAGTGTGGTGGGAGAACAAGGGGTAAATTTAGACTAGACATTAGGAAGAAATTGTTCACTATGAGGGTGGTGAGACACTGGAACAGGCTGCCCAGGGAAGCTGTGGATGCCCCATCCCTGGAGGTGTTCAAGGCCAGGCTGGTTGAGGCTTTGAGCAACCTGGTCTAGTGGAGGGTGTTTGTCCCCATGGCAGGGGGTTGGAACTTGATGATCTTTAAGGCCCCTTCCAACCCAAACCATTCTATGATTCTATGATTCTATGATTCTATGATTCTATGATTCTATGGTTCAAGCAAAAATTTATTCTGTTGTAAACACATATATTTTTAAGCCTTTCTTTCGTTATCTATGGTAAGAAAATGCTGAAATACCTTTATAGGGAAATATTTTCTATTCAGCCATGCACAATTTTGTTGAACACGTGTCTATCTCCTGAATTTAGGGGTGAAATTTTAAGTTTTGATACTTGTATATTCTGGCAAAGAAGGTATTTCACATAAACTCAGTACAGTTAAAATGTGTCTAACAACTTAAGAATGTAAATATTTAATGATGCACAACGGAAGGGATAAAAATAGTAAATTCTGTTACATCACAACACATTTGTGGGGCTGTTGGTAGTTTGTTTGTTAACATTGCTCCTTGTTTACAACAGTGTGAAATAAGAATCAGACCTTGTGCACCTTCATTTGAATAGCTTTTTTTCTCCACAAAATTCTATGTTATGGTTTCAAAGACTAAAACTCATCAAATTTATTTTTGTGTACCATGTTATATGAGACTGATGTACTTTTTTTTCCTTGGTGGAGTTTCCTTATAAAAAAGGAAAAAAGAATCTAAAAAAGATTACTTAGCTAAAGTTACCATCACTTTTCAAGCTCTTTGTTTTATGGTTTTATGTAGTTTTAGGTTTTCCTAGAAGAAATTTCCTATATGAGAAACACAGATTTTAAAAAAAGATCTTTAACTAAAGTGCAAAAGACAATTTTAAAATTTAATGAAGAAATAATTATTACATTTGTGAACTCCAAGTAACTTCAGTAAAATATTCAAAAAAGCACAAAAGGGCTTAGAAATATCTTTAGTTACATATCAAAGCCTATAAAAAGCCTAAAGACTCTATTAGTTACGTAATTATTGTTATAATTAAGGAGGTACATATCTAGTTAGCTTTTTTGGTGTCTCTCATGACAGATGTCATATATATGTATTGCTGATTAATACTGCAGTCAGGAACAATCCAGATTTTGATTTTAAGGGACTGAACTGCCATATTCTAGTCAGAAGTTGGTACACTTAGTCATCTGCTGTATCAATTAACAAACAGCAGTAGAACAATTAATATATTTATCTAACCTGTGAAGGATTTATATGGTGGGTACTGCTCACATGTAGGATCAGTTAAAGGACATGTCCACCTTTTTTATCTGAGAAATTCACAGGACAATTCCTGCCATTCTCACGGCATGCATATTTTGCTTCTTTCATGTAATATATTAATTAACTACTGCGTTTTATAGAGAGTGAAAGAAACCATCTGTGTTATTTGGTGAGCCCATTAAAAAGGCCTTCTTAAAAGTTCTTGATTTTTAAAGCTAATTTGTTGAGTCTTTGTGGCGGGTTGGCCCTTGGCTGGGGACCAAACCACACATACCCGCTGACACAGTCCCTGCCCCCACCCAATGATAGGGGAGAGAATTAAAGAGGTAAATGGCAAGGAGGACTTGTGGGTTGAGATAAGGGCAATTAATAACTAAACTACAATAATATTAGAAATAATACTATATACAAAGATGCAATGTGATACACAGTGATATTGCCCCTCCCCACCTGATGACCAAAGGCCCAGCCCACTCCCAGCCAATGACCCCGGAGGAGGGAGGGAATGTTTGATACACAATGATACTGCCCCCCTCCCACCGTAAAAGGCTCAGCCCGTTGCCAGCTAATGATCCCCAGAAACCACACTTACAATTCCCCCAAAAAAGGAGGGGGGGGGAAAGGGGGGGTGCGCCGCTCCTGGAGGCACTCACGGAACGGAGATAACAGCCCAAGCGTCCCAGGCCGAGAGCTGACCGAGGCAGGGGGAAGGGAAAACAAAACAAAACAAAACAAAAAAGCAGATAATGACCCCCCGGAGAGGGAGGATCCCGCAATTCACGGAACGGAGATAACGAGCGTCCCGGGCTGAGAGCTAACGGCATGTGGGGGGCGGGGAAAGGCCTTGGGAGAGCGAAAGCGAGATGATCTAGAGCCCAAGGGAAGCGAAAGAGAGAGCTCTCCCGGAAGGGTCCTCACCTATATACTGGGTATGACGTGCATGGGATGGAATAATTGGTCAGTCTGCTTCTCAGTCTTGACTTAAAAGCAAATCGCAAGCTAGAAGCTGGACTGTCTCTCCGCTCCCCCCCCCTCCTCTGTCTATGGAGAGGAGAGAGGCTGAATGTATTTTGTCCTTGAGAGTATCCTAGCAATAACTATAAACGTTCTTTTCTTATCAGTTTTCTCCTGAGCAGGAATCCAAAACATAGCTTCTTGCTAGCTATTTATGAAGAGAAGGGAAAAAAGAAAAAAAAAATTAACTCTCCTCTGCTTAACCCACGACACCTGGTGAAGCCGTGTTGGTTGTCACAAATCACCTCCCTGTTTTCCATGAACCTTAGCACAGTTTCCAGGAAGATTTGCTCCACGATCTTGCCAAGCACTGAGGTGAGACTGACTGGCCTGTAGTTTCCCAGGTCCTCCTTATTTCTCTTTTTTAAAATGGGGGTTATGTTTCCCCTTTTCCAGTCTGCGGGAACTTCCCCAGAGTGCCATGACTTCTCAAATATGATGGATAGCGGTTTGGCAACTTCATCTGCCAGTTCCCTCAGGACACATGGATGTATTTGTCAGGTCCCATGGACTTGTATACATTCGGGTTCTTTAGATGGTCTTGAACCTGATCTTCTCCTACAGCTGGCAGTTCTTCTCCCAGTCGCTGCCTTTGCCTTCTGCAACTTGGGCAGTGTGGCTTGAGTTGTATTCTTGCCCTTATGTTTGGATGTGCAAGGAGAGGAATAAAAATAATCCATTTTCTAAATATAAACTGTTACATCATGTCTGTACAAATCAGCATGTATACTAGAAACTTATGACTTAACTGATGCAGCTTAGTGGGAAGTCAAAGTAGATATGTAGTGATTGTAGTCTAAACCTTAATATTGTTAATAATGTCGCTGCAGACATTATTACTTTGTGTATCTGGATTATCCAAATTTGCTTATACAACAATCCTAATAGTCGAGATGAAATGGGATGCTTTATTCCCAAACTATACTTGGCCTTAAGGTCTGTCTTCAAAGTTGAAGAAGGGCAAGGATACTTTCCTATGTCAGCTGGTTTAATAATTACAATGTCTTGCACAACATAATCTTATTGTGCTTATTGATTTTGACTGCTCCCGTTACAGTGCCTAATACTACAAAGTTCTTCCTGTACTTTACTTTCCTTCTGGTCCCAGGTACTTCTGAAGGTAGCCGTGGCTCCTGCAGCATTTCTAGTCTGCTGCAACAGCTGTGAGACTTAGCTGACAGACTGAATTTCTGCTTGAATACCATTTTTAGATCCTCCTCTAATCAAGTCAGAAGTAATACAGGAAACTGCCAATTCAGAATTAAAATCTTGGGAGGAGAAGTTATTCAAAGCCAGCCAGTATTTCTTTTACAGGAAATCCATGTGGGAAAACACTTTTTAAAAAAAAACCTTTTGTTTGTTTATTTGTTTCCAGAACTAACAGATGCTACTAGTTTGTCCAGTACTATGTGCATGGCTCAAAGACCATCAGATACTGGGCAGATAATCAGCTCAAAACTATGAGAATCTAAACACCTTTTAACTGGCTTTAAGTTCTCCATAGTTACCTGGGCAAAGCTATAATTCATGATCTCTTTAGATCGCAGACAGAAGACCTAAAAATTTTTACATTGTCAGGAGTCACACCGCACCCTTGATAGGTTCTCATTGTTTGCAACAAGTTTTTGTAACTAGGCAAGGGTAAATCTTGCAACTTTGTTTCAAAGCAGACTACTTTATTGACTTACATTTTCAGGTCCTGACATTCTCATATTCTTTTGTTCTTTATTTGAAAATGTAATGCCTTACATTTTATACTACCTGAACTGGACCTATGTCATAGGATTGTTAGAATCAAAGTTATTTTGAGCTCTCTGTCTTCTTCTCCTTTCTGAAAAGACAAGATTTATTTAGGATCAGTTTCCAGGCTGAACAGTCCATCACTCAGTAATTGCTCCCATTATTACGGCATCCAGGTTTATATTGGAATTTGATTAATAAAATTATGCCCCTCAGTTACATTCTTCTTTTAAGTGATACTAATTACACTGCAACTGCTGCTCAAAACCAAGCAGAGTGTGTTTACAATGTCGCTTAAAGCAGCCAGATTTGCCTAAAATGTAACTTAAGAGCTGCCTGTAAACTAGTAAGGCCTGGTTTTAGTGCTAATTTAAAGAAACTTGTCTGTTTCTTTCCATTGCCTTTGAGAAGCCCCTGGTTCTGGCATATTTTAGAAAATCAATGAAGTGATGTAAGAGGATTCTGAAGATGGGAGAGAACAAGTAATAATGGTTAAAAGTTCCATATTGTCAAAATCTCCTACATTCAGAAGTTAATTTTGAATGTTAAGACTTAAGTCTGAATCTATTTTTTTGTTTTTAAATAAATCAGTACAGTTATTGTTGGGCAGCAGGACAGTGCAGTCTTACAGGAAACATCTGCTTTCAAGGATTTTCCCGGGAGATATAGCATTAGATTATAGAAAACTATTGATTTGGATCAATTCTATCTAAGCACTCCTGCCACAGCATACTCACTCAATAATATGTCTTGGCCTTTTAGAGTTTGAGAGAAAATTTATTTGCCAAAATACAGCAAAACAGTTGGAAGCATGTTTTTCAGTTAAGTTGGTCCTTGTCCTGAGTAATGCTGTGTTCACAAATCTTTTCTGACTGGTTGTACCTATAGGTTCTCAAGGCTTGGATCACTTATTTTTTGAAAAAAGGTTAGGTTTTGCTTCATTTAGGTTACTTGCATTGAGTAGCTGGGCTTATTAAAAAAATGTTTGGGTATTTTGGGGGCTACCTATTTTTTCATGCCATAACTTTTGTTGTGACACTTTATATCTGTTTTAGGCTGCCAGTCAGATCTTGGGACAGATCATAACACAATATGACACCAATGTAACTGACATAGCCCATCCTACTGTTTCTTGCAATGCATAATATACTGCAAAACCCTGCTTTTAAGAAGCAAAATAGCTGTTTTGCCACTGTTTAATTCACTGATATTCACTGGGTAAAACTGCTCAGTCTTTGTGAATAGTTACCTCTCTGGAGTAACGCAAATGGATTAGGACTGTTCCATTGCTATGGGTAGCATAATGTATGAGTGAGCATCCCTGTTGAGCAGAAATTGTGCTAAAATCTTTTTTTGTTTTAATATGAATAATGGATTTTCCTCTTTCTTTTCAAAGATACCATAATGTAACTTATTTTCCTTGCTTTTATTTAAAAGTGTAAGGTTTTTATTCATTGTAGGATTTGTACATTTCCTTGGGCTACTACTGTCAATTGTACTATATTAGAGAACATTACTGCGCATTTAATGATCCTAAATAATTTTAAAATTAAGACTCAGTGTATTATGCACTCTATATTAATGCTTTATGTAAAACACAGCTAAGATGAATCAGTGAATCTAGGATGACTAATTTATTGCTGATAATGCTCTGTTCTTCCTGACTGAACTGTATAGAACTACTTCGAGTGTATATGCATGTCAAATCTGTCTTAGAGATTGAATCTATACTGTAGAGACATCAGATCAGATTCTCCTTCTGTTAAATATAGGTACTTCTATGCTGTGTTAAATTCTGCAGTCAGTGAAAGCACTTTAGTTTTGATCCTTAACTCAAACTCCAGTGTATTGGATACACCAGGTAAAAGTATAATTAAGAAAAATGTATTTTTACTTTTTAAAAAATGTGAGTTAAAGACCTTATCTTGCAAAAGTTAAGCATCCCAAAGAGCAGTTTAATGCTGCTGCACTCATTCAGCGGTAACCTTTCCACTGTCTGGATGCAAGACAAATTTCAGACTTTTACACAAACAGGGCTTGATCTTGCAAGTTGGTGAGTCACTCAGACCTGGCTTATTCATATGATAATGAGATTGCTTAGCTACTTGCAGGTGATGCTGAACTGGATCCACAGTTTTTCAGTCTCTGCCATTATGTAGCCTGTCTGGTTCTATTACTTCCCATATACATAGAAGCAGCTGCAAAGTCATGTGAATCATTTGACACATCTGGAGCATTGACAGTCTAACTTGTTCAAAACCTGTAATGGCCATACAATTTACACATTAGTGCCAATTAATTGCTCTCTACTCTGCCCAAGAATTTATATAGCCTGGCTACTTTTTTTTTTTTTTTTTTTTTTTTTTTTTTTTT
>WKFP01013872.1:50661-65398 GCA_011057875.1 Pterocles orientalis
GGTAGGGCTATTCTTCATTCCTTGCTGCAATACCACCCACTCATAACGCTGAGCTGGTTCACCCTTGTTTATCGATGGCAGGGTAAAGGCGAACCTTTGGGTGTCCTCTGGATGTAGCGGGATAGTGAAGAAACAGTCTTTGAGGTCAATAATAAGCAAATTCCATCCTGCTGGAAGCATGACTGGTGAAGGTAGCCCAGGTTGCAGAGCTCCCATGGCTTGCATTTGATCGTTTACCCTCCGTAGGTCATGCAACAATCGCCATTTTCCAGATTTCTTCGGGATTACAAAAATTGGAGTGTTCCATGGGCTAGTAGAAGGTTTTATATGACCTGCTCGTAACTGTTCTTGTAGCAGGTCCTGTGATGAGTGATCATTACTGATTTTACTGGTTGATCATCCATATTTAAAGTAAAACAGACGGCCGGTCCTGTAGACCCAAAACCGGCTTCGCCCCTCTCCTGCTGATTTGCAGTATTAAAAGGTGCACAAAGATTCTGCATAGGAATCAATTGGGCTATCTTGCTTCCTGCTGGAATGCAAATGGGAGGAGTCAACGTATAAGCCATTATGCAGATGGTTCCAGTAAAGTCAGAGTCTATCATCCCGGGAATTATTAAGACGCCCTTTATCCCAGCAGAGGATCGTCCAATCAAAAGCCCTCCGATTTTTCATCGTCCTTGTTCCAAAGGGCCATGTAGGGTTGTAGGGGTTTTCTTTGCCTCCGGCCTCTCCAATATGACTTCTACAGCTGTTTCCAAGTCAATCCTGAGGCTGTCCGGGGTGGCTGGGAGTTGGGGCAATGTTGTGCAGAGGCCATTATTGTCTTCACGCGGCCACTGTTCGCGCTGCGTTTCCCGTTTCCTGATCATCGGCATACTGTGGCAGCGTGAGAGCTGCTTTGACACTGGTCACACCATACCATTGCCTGGCACGATCGGCGCATGTGGCCTAGACGGCCGCATCTAAAGCAGGTGACCGATGGTTTCTTTGGTTGCTCAAGGGCAGCTGCCAATACTTGAGTTTGCCCTTGCATAGCTCCCTTTACAGCCTCTGCTATCATTACTGCTTGTTGGCTCTGGTCATTTCTGGCCATTTTCTACAGCATGGCATCCACAGAAGAACCTTGTGGCAGAGTGGACAGGATAAGCTTTGCGCTTGAATCGGCATTCTCAAATGCCAGGACTTTAAACATGCTAGCGCGAGTGTTGTCCTCTAAGTCAGGGTGCTCCTGCAGCTCCTCAAATAGCCGGTCGACGAAGTGGGAGTATCCTTCTGTTGCCCCCTGCTTGATACTCGAGAATGATGGGGCCTTCTGATCCCTGGGGATGGCTTTTTGGGATGATTCTGCCAAGGACGCGGATAAATGATGCATTGTTACAGGGTATGTTAATTGTACATTCATGTTGGCATACGGTCCTCGTCCGCACAATTGGTCGGCTGTAACTGCATATAACGGGTCAGTCGGCTGTCGAGGTCTATTTTGCTCCATCTCGGCCCTCCTATACCACTCTCGTTCCCAGAGCAAGTACTGTGCTGGAGTCAATAACAATCTTGCCACATTCATACAGTCAATGGGTGACATAATATGTGCGGTAAAGATATAATTTATAATGCTTCTGGCAGCCTCTGAATGTAGTCCATACGTAGTAACTGCAGTTTTGGCTTGCTGGAGGATTTTCCAGTCATGTGGTTCCCACTCAGCAGCTCCCCGGTCATGGTGGACCACTACTGGACAAGCAATTGTTGCCGCCGTCTGCCAATCCACATCTAAAATGGCATCCTGGATCACGCCGGACCATCGAGGTACTGTCTGTTTTGGTTGATTGTCCCTTTGCACTAGTGGTGGAGCGGATGGTGTCTCACTTGTAGACGGATTGAATGGTAGAGGGTTGGATGATGCACCATGGTGCTGAGCAACGTCGTCCACTGTTTCCAGTGTAGGGACTTGCACCCTTCTGCAATGTTCTGTGGACTCACGGTGCATTGTAAGTTCTTGTAATTTTTTCAGTACATCCTTAAGTAGAGTCTCATTGCAGAGCTCAGGGGTGGCAGCGTCACTTGTCGTTGGCTCTGATTCCCGAGAGCAAGCAGTTTTCGGGGGGGAGGCTGGCCCACTCGGTGGTAGGGGCGGGTACACTCGCGGGCGACAGCTTACTCCTCCCTGAGTGGGCAGCTCTTGTTGCTCCGCTCCAGCTGACGCAACAGCCCCAGCTGATGAATTTGCCGGTACTTCCGGGTTTGTCTCAGTAGCTACGTTCTCCTCCCTGGCGGCAACTTCCACATTCCGAGCCACATAGGCGGCACTACCCTTCTGTTGTAAGGCCAGCCCCTTTATAGGTCTTGCATTAAAGAGCTGACCTAGACGCGAGGCGGCAGTGGGGGGTTCTTTGGGGGCTTCGGGAGGGCATAGGGCTTCTATAGCCGCTAAAGCGACCTTACGCTCAGCCTGCATTTGCTTTAAGGAGTTAATGACGTTTCTCCATATGCCCCCGAAGTCCTGAGCTTGTTTAGAGTCTCTGCCTCTGGATATGGTCTCATCCCACAGATCATCCCCCACCCCGCCGCATTCTTCAATACTAAAGAGCAGGGCTACATCTTTCATTTTCTGACATTTCTTAGCCCATTTTATCAGCTCTTGGAGATTTTTCTCCTCAGGCTTGATCCCTTGCTTAGCAAGAATAGCAGATAAGAGCCCGAGTGCCGCTTGTTCTTCCATCGCGAAGAAGCGGTCTTACCCAGATCACTGGATCTGACTGTGCGTGATCAGAATTCCAGCTCCCGCTCCCATTTGTCCAGCGGTGCCTCCCTGATCCCAGCCCTCACTGTCCTTCTGTTCCTCCTCAATCTTCAGGCACAGATTCGAGAGCTCACTCCCCCCCTGGTCATACCTGTTCAGGCGCCATTTGTTATCAAGAGCTGGCCGGAATCAAGACAACACTCAATATGAGTTAAGCTTCTTGTTCGCTTTATTCAGGGTTCAGGGGTAATATATAGCATTCCAAGCCTTGCATGCGTTTACTTTTCTAACGTGGCCGGTCTGCTACCTGCATGCATGTAGTGTGCACGCGGCAGCAGAGCATAGACATTGGCTCTTGCCCTCTTGGCAGGTCCACCTCCCACTGAGCTTCTCCCCCCCTTCTGCTGTTTACCAGTTCTTCTACTTCCTTTCTCTTGCTGTTTTTTCCCAGGAGAGGCCAAGGACTCTCAGGCCTCTTTATCGAAGTTTGGATTGTGCACATACTTATGTCCCTGCTCACTGAGCCATTCTTTTACAGTTTAATTTAGATATTAGGAAGAAATTTTTTTACTGTGAGACACTGGAACAGGTTGCCCAGAGAAGCTGTGGATGCCCCATCCCTGGAGGTGTTCAAGGTCAGGTTCGATGAGGCTTTGAGCAACCTGGTTTAGTGGAAGGTGTCCCTGCCCAAGGCAGGGGGCTTGGAACTAGATGATCTTTAAAGTCCTTTCCAACCCTAACCATTCTATGATTCTATTAATTTTTAGAGCTTTCACTTCTCCTTTCACCTACCTCCATCAACAAAATTTATTGGTTTACTGCTTGTTTCCAAAAGGTGCAGAAAGAATTTTTTTAAAATGTCTTTTAAAAATGTCCTTTAAACAGTCTGGAAGTAGACATTTACATAAACATTTACTCCCCAGTGTTTAGGGAAGACATACTATAGCGATTTCATTAAATATGTTCAGCCCATTAAGTTATTCAATTTTGCACTAAAATCATTGGTATTTCAAATGTAACAAGAAAGTTACGTTTGAAAGTGGTGACAGTTGTAAGCATAAAATAGACATTTTTTTTTACCGAGAACAGATATGCCCATACACATTTTGAATATGTAAATTTGCATGTCCAAAGCTACTCCTTTTTCTTCTAAGTTTTACTCTTATAAAATAGTTGCCCAACTTTCCAACATTGTTTATGGAAAATTACTGCAGAAGATTATGTTTAATAGTTGCATTTTTTCACTATAATGCTATCCGGGTCTGAGGTTTGGCCTACGTCTAGTGGCAGACCTTCCAAATTTACTCAAAATTAATCATGCTAAAATCAGTTAAATGCTGGTTTGACTCAAGTTTGAATCTGCTTATACCTAAGAATTGTTACTGGTGAGTATGAGAGGATTTAAATATCACTGCCAACGATGGAAGGAGGGAGTTTCACATGCTTTCACTACTGCTGTCATTTAACAACCAAACAGCCTTCACTGTAACTCCAAAATCTGATTGTGCTATGTTTTTCAAGTTCATAACAAAAAAAGTGGCCTCAAACTTACTTTCACGATCAGTCTGTTAAAACAAATATGTGATCTCTAAAAACATTCTTCTACCCTGTAAATTATAGTAATTTTACAAAGAATGAGCTGGCTATAAACAGGACTGGAAATATCAATTGTTCTGTGAGTTCTCTAAATTCCCTGACCAATCAAGCACTATACAATTAAATGGCAAGCAGTTTATTTTTACATTAATTTAGTCAATCAAGACTTACAGAGAATTATAAAGAAAAAAATATAAGGCAAATTTTCCATATTCTCATAGAGCAGGAAACCAGCATTATTTCATTATCTTCAGTGAAGTGACACCAAACAAGACCTGGCACCAGAATGAGGCCTAAAAGTTTTAAACACTAATAGAGATTGTACTATGATATTTTTAATTTATATTACAATTTCTCTGGCAATGATGCAGTGCTTGTTTCTTCAAGTAATTATTTCAGTATACACGGACCCCTTGGTCCTGCCATTGGACCCAATGCTTCACATCCTGCTCAAGAAAAGTGTCAGAGGAATTCTTCATAGAGTGGTGAGGTCGGCTTGTTTATGAAAGGGTTTCTAAAATAGCTAAATCTAATTCTTCTTTTTAATACTTCTTATAAAAAGGTAGGTGTACACAGTACTTGAAATTAAAAGTAAAAGACTGAACACTGTTGTTTTCACCAAAGAATATTGCCATTAAAAAACCGCTTAAAGATGTACAAATGCAGGATCTGTATAAATATTTTTAAAACAGAAAAAATACGAGCTTAGTTGTCTACATAGACAAGACAGTATGCACACACAGTTCAACTAGGAAATCAGGGCCAAGCGCTGTACCTAGGCATGTAATCGTGTTTGAAAAAGGTCAGCATATCATACAAAGAGAAGGAACTTTCAGAAGTCACTTCTGCTTCATTGCTCTCAGGCACTATACCTAGCTGATCCTGACGGACTCTCATCTATCATACCATCACATTTTCTTCAACAAAGAGGAATGTGCATTATTCATTACACAGTAATATAAGGTACCACACTCCAGCCAGTGAATTCTCATCAAATTCTGTTGTTCTACACTCGGCACTTCTTCAAGGCAACCCGTTAGTTGTCTGCCTTTTTTGATACACTCGAGCTTTTTGTGCTGATGGGTAACTCTCATAACCTAATCTTTAATTGTTCCATTTATGCATATTAAATACATATACTAAAGTTTGGGTTTAATTGGATTAATTACTAACTAACATCCAAATCCAAAACTCCCTGTAGTCAGTCAATGGCTTGGACTTTATCTTAGCAGTCTTCCTTTTTTGCCAAGCTGCTGTGTAACCTCAAGTCCTTTCTAAGGACACCCATCAATGACTTTGACTTCTAGAGATGAGCATGGATAGTTTGTCAAAAATTTGCATCAAACTATGAAAAGTATCTCAAAAGGAGCATACATGAAAAACACACTGAAATAAAAATTAAAATATTCTAAGTGATGGGATAGTTTTGTCAACAAAAGAAATACATATCAGAGGTAGATCCACACACACAAAAAAAAAAAAAGAAGCAGAGAATATTCCCTTCAACATTGTTTTGGGGTATAGCGTATTTCATTCTGTGGGACATCATAGTCTGTATTTCTGCCCTCAACAGGTACAGAAGGTAGGAGAGAGTGATTCAAAAGCAGATAGCATTATTCATGTGCAGACAGTTCAAAAGATTAAGCACAGTCTGGAAGTGCCTGTTCATCTACACAGAGTACAGATGGACACATAGAATGGATACTTCAAATGTATGTATCCTCATCTACTAGTGTCTATCACTTCCGTTGTGTGAACTCAATCTTTACTAATCTTGGTTGTCACCTCTAAGGGACTATTCCACCACAGAAGAGAATGCTCAGAGATAAGGTTTTCATTTGTTGGAGTGTTTTTACCAAAAGCAGTTTTCTTTCTCATAAAAGGCAGAGCTAAAGGAAGATAAAGTCCTAGCCTGGTCCAGGATTGCTTCTCCTGTAAAATGGAGCACTCGTGAGTTCATGGCTCTGCAAGCAGTTGACTTGTTTATCCAAGATAGATCAATGTCTGCAGGGTATTTCCTCTCCTCCAACAGTCCGTCACATGGTGGTTAAGGAAATGTTTCTGAGGTGGCAATATAAGATCAAAAACCACTCAAACAAGGAAAATAATGGAACACAAATTCCTGAGATCTTTGGTGAGTGCTGAGCTGTGTCATACAGGACCACATCTCCATTTATTTTGCCTACCTTGGACTACAGTTATAGGAATCAACAACATTCGTTACCAGACTAAATAGAAATTTTTATGTTGGATGAGAAGTCAGTGTTTTTAGCTTACAAAATTTGAGGAGAAGGAATGAAAGCAAGCAAAAGAAGAGAAGAAGGGAAAGGAGAATAAGCTGTGTATGTTCTCCCTGAAAAAAAAAAAATATTAGATAACACACAACTAGGAAAAAAAAGAAAAAAAGCCCCAAACTTTCTAAAATAAAGTACTTGTAAAAATTGGACATAGGAACTTCATTATTTTTCAGACAAACATCAAGGACACACAATATGAAAATACATACTGGGAATAGTATAAATGACTATACAAACAGAACAACGGCATGTATATGAAAACTAGATCAGGAAACAGGCAACTGGCTAAACTATCCAGGGGAATACCTGGTTTCATCACACCAATATAAACATTTCTTAAAAGATGCAACTGCAAAGTTATCTGATAGAACAGATCTTCAGAAAGAAATGTTCAAGCAAGTTACTAAGGATTCCCAAATTCTTTTCAGTTTCACAGTTGCCCTTGCTGCAGATACCTACTCTTCCCGCATTTCATTGCCACTAAAGAAACAACCGTATTCCTTATTTTTCACTGACAGAAAGATTAGTGTGTTGAAAATTACAAAGAAAAAAAAAATCCATTGAGAGCTCTGGTATAAGAGCAGCTGTGAGATCAGCAACATTAGGAGTCAGAATGACTTGGTGACAAAATGTCAGCAGGTGAAGCAGCAACTAGATGAGATTTCATACTTTAAATCTGTCTAATGTTGGTTTATAAAGCAGATACATGATGGGGGACAGGGTTAAAATATTCTGAACCTTTTGCCTGCTTGAACTTAGTAAACTGTTGAGCAACATTACAAAAGGTAGTGCTTTTTTAGCTTTGAAGTAGGGAATTGACATAGATAATGAACATATATCATAGATCATTCCTATGTGAAAAGGTGTTTAAACATTTTCTTTTAAATATTTTTCAATATATAAAGCACAGATCTCATAGTTACTTATGATTAAAATATTTAACATCTTCATGTGTTTAATGACACTACTTGTTACAACACTTTACAGGCCCTACATGCAACAACCCATTCAACGATTCTGAATTGAAACTACTGCTGAGAATACCATGTCTCCTCTTTTTGGGAAATCTAACAATGGTTGATAGGGCTCATAGAGCAGAAGGTGTGCACAGATGAAAAAAAAAAAGGCATATTAGAACCTGATCAAGACAGCTGTACTGACATTTCACATCACCTTGGAAACCCACTAGTCAGTCTACTTTGAAAACGACTACTTGAAATGAGCGTTTTCATACCAAACATACTTTCCACATGCCTTCAGAACACTACTTTTCTCACTTTATTGAATGAAAAACAAGCCAAACCCAACATTTCTCTGCTGTTTACTCCCTCCATTCCCCAGAAGCAGGCCGATTTTGTGTATTCTGACCATTCCTCTGTCCACAGCCCAGCTGAGGGCATAGCTTCCTCTGGTTGACCTTACAGAAGTCAAGAACTGACCGTGTCTTTCAGATGGCAAGTAGCCTGTCAGACTGAAAGTACATAATGGCATTGCTGCTGTTCCCATCTCACCCAAGGTATCCTGGAAAGATTCATATCCCAGAAGAATACTTGAAATAGATACCACTGAAACAGAGACGAGACCTTACTGCATTTAATTGGCATAGGCCTCAATAAAGCCAAAAGCCAGTTTATACCTGTGATGTCTCACTTGAATACAACTAACACTAAATGTAATAATTTTTATTTTTAAATATAAAAGCAGATGTCCTTGGATGACTCCAAATTCGCTTCAGTTTTCTTCCCTAATGGCTTACTACTATGTTTCGTCCTAACCTTTCAACTTAAAGCTGCCCCACAGATGAGCGTTCTGCACTGGAGAATACTGTGTTACTTATGTCTATTCAGGGAGCATTTCTTCCTGCAATTTTCTGTTTCTGAGGAGAAAAACAAAGAAAAGGGCACCAAAACAAAGTGATGATTTTTTTTTTTATTATTCATATCTGGGGAAAGAGTGTCATGTGAAATAGTGTCATGTTTTGCTATTGTTTCCATCATGGAAAATATTTCTATCGTTTCCCATAATTAATGCCAAGAAGTTTCAATCACATATGATCACAATCATGTTACTCTTCTAATCTTCTTTATCTTGCCGTGTAGTTCTAAGGTATCTCTTGTCCTGCAGGTGTGAAATGCACCCTATAGTTAGCTTTTCAGGCCTTCTAGCCTCTGGCTCAGTGAAGAATGATTCACTGTATTTCTTAGCCAGTGACAGTTTCAATTCCTTAACCTCTAAATTTCCCTTGATATATAAATATGTCTTGCCCCTTCTTATTTTAGTCTTCAAGAATATCCCTTGGCACTATGATCTGAAGTCAGTCCCGTCATCCTGTACATAACAAAACTAAGTATAAGTCCCTTCTGCCAGTCAAGATTTTAATTCCACCAATTTGTTCCTAATTCATTACAAATTCAACTAACTGACTGAATTGGTTATTTAATATTTGTTCATACAATGAATAAAATATCTTCCTATGGTTCTGCTTCTACTTTTTAGTTTGGATTTTTGGTTTTAGATACACCACTCTTGTTTGAAAAGCTAATAAACAGTTTTAAAAACAGACATAAGAAAATATAGACTTCCCTACTAAGGGAAATGCTTTCTAACTTGCTGCTGTTTAAGATCTCACAGGTTAAAATTTCCTAATGAATTTAGAGCTTTTTTTCAGATTATGTCTAAAATCTGTGCAGTACAAAATTAAAAGCCTGAGATAACTCCCCCTAATTCAACTGAAAGACAACATTTAACTTTAGTGATACGGAAACCAAGATCGCTGGCTGTCTCTTCACTTATACAGCTGATAATACTGTTTACTCCATACCCATAATGTTTATCTCTCTAGTTGCTGTAGAAATCAGCTCTTACGTGAGAGATCATTTGTTTAATTTGGCCCCAAATTACTGCATTACTAAAATGTATTCCAGCTCAGTCACACAAATTCAGAAGATCTGCTTTCTCATTCACAAAATTATTTGCACAGAAAAAAAGGATATTTTCTTAGAATATAATATTTTCTTAGAACTTCCAGAGGAAGACATCCTTTTCTTTTTTCTTTTTTTTCTTTTTTTTTTTTGGTAAACTCTGTTCAGCTGTAGGAGCCTGTGTCTGAAACCTTAGTTACTGGGATCAAGCTGGCCATTTGACCTCTCTGTGCAAAGTGTGGCATAAGACAAACACCCTACAGTTAAGGGTAACATTTGACTACTGTAGTGTGGCAGCTGTGTTCCTAAGACCTCCTGTCTTCCAGCTGCTAAATAGAAGTGATGAGATTCTCAAAAGTTCTCTGCATTTGCTAGGCAATCTGGAGTTAGTTGTGGCGCATATATTCAGCATCTGCAAATTTCAAACCAGAACCTAGAATTCATGTGCTCCAAGGTTAAAAATGTCAACCTACTTGTCCATGTCTCTTTATACATATATCATAATACCCTTTATACCCAACATTCTCATTAGGTTCATCCTACTGCAATTAGAGGCATTGCTATTGCACTTGTACTCTCCTACTCTTTTCCCACATCCTGTCAGTAATACTGTCTTGGTCAACACACTGTTTTTGCTGAAAATAGTGTACTTCTTTTCCCAAACAGCAACATGAAAGGAAAGTTAGCAGGAGAAACATCTTTTTATACGCCCTTGAGAAGCTTTTACATAGAAAAGAGTAACTGAAATCTAGGTTGATAATAATTAAAGCAATTAAAGTAGACCTTAATTTGCTGTGTAACTCATCAACTCATTGTTACAGAGGGAATGAAAAGGTTTTGACACCAGTTAAGAGGGAATTTTTAATCCTTCTTTTAGTTCTTGACAGAAAGTGTTCTATTCTGGGAAGGAGAAGGGGCGAAATGAGCTCTCCCCTTTGAGAATTTTTAATGCCTCCCAAGTCTTCCAGAAACATTAACTTGAAATGTAAATGGGAAAACCTGTTTTTTTATTAAAAAGCTTGTTTTATGTGTGGAAATTACTTGTCTCTATTTAGATCAATACATTATTAAGCTACAAAAAAATCTTAAAATCAAGCTACCGCATGTCCTTCACAGCACAGATATAGAAACACATCCAGTAATTTTGCCATCAAATCTTAACTTCTTGTTATCATTGAGCATATTTTTCTAGAGAGACATAACTGGTAGGGACTGCTGTATTTTCAGATAAGTTGTTCCACCAGTTGAAAGCACCTGCTGCTTTTTTTTGCAAGACTAAATAGTTTTCTGTTATCAGATACATATTCTCTAGGTGCCTGTAGGCTTAATTAATCTGAGTAGATTGATCTTTCATAGCTTATGACTAACAGCACAGTCTCCCACATTTTACAGTGAACTTTCCAGAATCTGGCATCAGGAGTGGACATAGAATTTTATTCATGTTCTTACAAATGTCGTATTCAAAGGTGTTTCTCTTTCTTACTCAATATTCTGCTTCTACACTTCACAGTTTGTTCTCTTAGCTTTGTAACAGGACTAGTTAGTGGACCTATCTTTCTTTCTATTTCCATTTCATGGTTACAACAGTCCAGGACAGTGTTGCCCAGTTTCTAACACAAGTATTTTTTTCTCAGGAAAAAGAACTCCAGATCTCTGACTCTGCATTTAACTGTAGTCAAATTAATTTATTTAAAAAAATTGTACTGTCAAGCAATTCTATCCTTCTTATTTACTTTTTGAAATATCAACACCTTTCTTCACTTCCCTGGAACTTTCTCAGTTTTGCCTAGATTGCCTGTAATCCCATTGTCAGAACTCTGAATATTCAGAGTTCTAACTCTTTTACCACTTTCTGTCCAAATTGCACAGTTTTGTTGATGCAGATTGTTTAATAAGCTTTATAACTTTTAAATCTGGGAAAATATCCAGATCATATAGTATCATGATACTGTACAAACACAAAACAGTAACTTTAAAGTGACTCTACATCCAGCCAAATAGTTGTATGCGTCATGTGGCCTATGCTGGTAACACAATAAGAGAGGAAGGGAGGAAAGAGGGATGAAACAATTTATGTGGAGCCTGGTGACATTAGATGGCCCAGAGGATCTTTCCACCACTAACTCTGCTATTCACAGCACTCCATTCTTTTCTATCCTCTTTGAACTCATCTAACTGCTTCCCTAGGATTTCTGTATTAGTCATTGCTCAGAGACGGGAACAAGACAAACTAGGGAAAACAGAATGTCTTGATTCACCAATGCCCAACACCTCTCAATGGCACTGAGACACACAAAAAGAGATACGCTTCTCTGAGCCCTCCTTTTTTTTTTCAATCCTGAAGAATCTGTAAACTACCTTAGATTAGTAGTCTGAAAGCCTTTGATCTCCTGTGACCTACAGTTGAAGGCATCATAATACATCATTTAAATATTCACAAAAAAGAAATCTGTAAAGTGCTAGCTATGATAGAGTTGCTTCAAGAATGTACAAGAAAGGAAGCAGATTTTTGTTCTGTTACACATAACTTGTGATTTATTATATAGTTCAACATATCCTAACACTCATCATTTTATGTTAGCTCTGTAACTCCCATACTTCATTAAAAAGCTTTCTTAAAACCTACTTCCCCTCAAATCCTTTGTCGATTCACCTAGAAAGAAATAGAAAAGTTATATTTGGTGCAAGATTTGACCGGTATCAGTTTACCAATGGTCTTTGAAGACAGTCATGAGGTGGCCTGTACATTCATCTCACAGACTATATCACTGAAAAGATCTCCTCAGACCTTATAACGAGGGGAATCCTTTATTAAGTTTACCCTGAAAATTCTTCTCAGGCTGCGCTTTTTAGCTTGTGTGTGATAATAAACTGTTTCTAATACTGGCTTGTGAGAATAATTCAGTCACAAAAGATAGTTCACAAACTTCTTTATCGGATTCTCTTATTCCTTTTGTTAGTAAAGGAATCTGAATGTACTGAATTGTTTGGGGTTTTTTTCCTGAAGACATCAACTTGCTAGTCACAACAGATGAAGTAGGATTCAGGACTCTCTGGAGTCAGTTTCTCATCTTTTACATACTGTGAGTGTATTACTAATTTTAAAAAAATGATGAAAATTCACGGAGCCCGGGAGTGTATAATTTGTGTCTGCTTAACAAATTAAAATTCCAGTGGAAAACACTATCCCTCTTAATAGATCAGATAAAATTGCAGAGCTGATGTACACGTCATAATGAAGAATTATTGCAGAAATACCAAGGATCATATCATATTTGCCTATTTCATATATAGACTTAACTCCAGAGGCAGAATGATTTTGCTTGGATTTCTTTCAGCATGCATACATTTAAGTTTGCAACAAAGAAACAGGAGCATATCCCAAATGAGATGGTTCATGTACAGGCGACTAAGTGTCAGACAAGTTAAACTACATTTACATTTTGGAATCAACCTTTTTTCATTGCATCAGTCAGAAATTTTAAAACTTAGAAATTTCTTTCTTTTGTGGAAAAAAAGAAGGTGGTCAGAAAAAACAAATTCCCTGGAGATTGTCAAATGAATGTTTCTGCTAAATTCAAATTTATATTTCTGTAGTGAAGGCCCCTTTTGTGACTCAGTCTTGCCCTCTTGTTACATCTTGTTACATCAATACCAAACAGATTTCATATGTGCAAAAATATATGGCCTCCCTCTGAGGAATTCACCAATGTAGTGTCATTACAATGTGTGCTATATTAGTGATTAGGTTGTTAGCAGCAGAGGAAAAGTAAAATTGAGAAAAGTACAACTAGAACAAGATTCTCTGATTTTACTGTTTCATGTGTCATGAAACTTTACTTTCTCTTTTCTGAGTTCACAATGTGAAACATGCACAATAATACACACAGAGTCTTTATTGTCTAAGAGTGCAGTGGAGCTTTTTCCAAAATTAAAATCTTAAAAATCCTTTCATAGAAAACATGTTAAGGCAGAACTACTAAGTAAAAATGTTGTACAAAGAGAAAAATCCAAATAAATCCATAATGAATCTGTGAAACTAAGTACATAACATACAGTATGTTTCAGCAAATGCTCACCAAAAGCAAGTGTGCCCTTGAACTATTAAGAATTTATTCTAAACAAGCTAAAGAAAGCCTGAGTTGTCTCACACACTAATATTTGTTACAGTGGCAGCATAGTCAAAACCAAACATACACAACAGTACAGATGTCAAGGAGAATCTAGGAATGAAGATGGCTTGACAGAGAGCTCCAGGGAGGAAGTCTTCTGGACCCACAGAAAGCATTATAGTGCTGCTTTAGATACACTGCTTACATTGTTAAAAGACAGGAGGCTGTTAATATCACGAAACAAACATTTTGCACACAGATGAACCAAAGAGCCTTTTTAATCCATTTCCTGAGTCATAAAGAAAGACCTCCACATACAGTTACTGAAGGAAATGTAAAGGGCAGAGAGCACTGTATAATCCTTACTGGATTACACAGAAGGTTTAACAGCACTACCATCAGAGGCTGCACAGATCAACATCTAAAGAGAATGTCTTTGTTGCCTAAACTTGCACAGTTATATTTAGATATTTCTGGTAGAACTTTGATGCAGCATATACTTAAATAATTATAAAAATCTAAACTGGAAAGCCCTCTAGAAAAAATCGCTAAGGATTGGATCCTTCTCTTGTAGTGCTTTAGACCAGTAAGTATCACAGAATCACAGTATCACAGAATGTCAGAGATTGGAAGGGACCTCGAAAGATCATCTAGTCCAATCCTCCTGCTGGAGCAGGAACACCTAGATCAGATCACACAGGAATGCATCCAGGCGGGCTTTGAATGTCTCCAGAGAAGGAGACTCCACAACCTCTCTGGGCAGCCTGTTCCAGTGCTCTGTCACCCTCACTGTAGAGAAGTTTTTTCTCATATTCTAGTGGAACCTCCTATGTTCCAGCTTGAACTCATTGCCCCTTGTCCTATCACTGGATGTTACAGAGAAGAGCCTGGCTCCATCCTCCTGACACTCACCCTTCACATATTTATAAACATTGATTAGGTCACCCCTCAGTCTCCTCTTTTCCAAGCTAAAGAGACCCAGCTCCCTCAGCCTTTCCTCATAAGGGAGATGCTCCATTCCCTTCATCATCTTTGTGGCTCTGCGCTGGACTCTCTCCAGCACTTCCCTGT
>WKFP01013872.1:68576-80337 GCA_011057875.1 Pterocles orientalis
CACAGGAACGCATCCAGGCGGGCTTTGAATGTCTCCAGAGAAGGAGACTCCACAACCTCTCTGGGCAGCCTGTTCCAGTGCTCTGTCACCCTCACTGTGAAGAAGTTTTTTCTCATATTCAAGTGGAACCTCCTATGTTCCAGCTTGAATCCATTGCCCCTTGTCCTATCACTGGATGTTACAGAGAAGAGCCTGGCTCCATCCTCCTGACACTCACCCTTCACATATTTATAAACATTAATAAGGCCACCCCTCAGTCGCCTCTTTTCCAAGCTAAAGAGACCCAGCTCCCTCAGCCTTTCCTCATAAGGGAGATGCTCCATTCCCTTCATCATCTTTGTGGCTCTGCGCTGGACTCTCTCCAGCACTTCCCTGTCCCTCTTGAACTGAGAGGCCCAGAACTGGACACAATATTCCAGATGAGGTCTCAACAGGGCAGAGTAGAGGGGGAGAAGAACCTCTCTCGACATCCTGACCACCCCCCTTCTAATACACCCCAGGATGCTATTGGCCTTCTTGGCCATGAGGGCACAGTGCTGGCTCATGGTCATCCTGCTGTCCACCAGGACCCCCAGGTCCCTCTCCCCTACACTATTCTCCTCCCAGTTTCATATCATCAGCAAACTTGCTGAGGGTGCGCTCTATTCCCTCATCCAAGTCATTGATGAATATGTTGAATAGCACTGGTCCCAGTACCGAACCCTGGGGGACTCCACTAGATACAGGCCTCCAACCAGACTCCATCCCATTCACCACAACTCTCTGGCTTCTTTTCTCCAGCCAGTTCACAATCCATCTCACTACTCGATCATCCAGCTCGCACTTCCTCAGTTTAGCCGTGAGGATACTGTGGGAGACGGTGTCAAATGCTTTTCTGAAATCGAGACAGACCACATCTACTGCTTTACCCTCATCTATCCACCTGGTATTGTCCTCATAAAAGGCTATCAGTTTGGTCAAGCATGACTTCCCCTTGGTGAAGCCTTGTTGACTGCCTCTAATGACCTTCTTATCCCTGATATGCCTAGAGAGAGCATCGAGAATAAGTTGTTCCATCACCTTTCAGGGATGCAGGTGAGGTTGACCGGTCTATACTTACCCGGGTCCTCCTTCTTGCCCTTTTTGAAGACTGGAGTGATATTTGCTTTGAAGACTGGAGTGTAACATTTGCTTTCCTCCAGTCCTCAGGCACCTCCCCCTTTTCCCACGACTTACCAAAGATGATGGAGAGTGGTCTAGCAATGACTTCCGACATCTCCCTCAGCACCCGCAGGTGCATCGCATCAGAACCCATGGATTTATGGGTGTCCAGATTACTTAACTGCTTCGTAATGGTATTCCTCTCTTTTACTGTACCTGCATCCCATTGATAGGTAAAGTAGGAGTTGGCTTGTGCATCTTAAAATATAATGATGAAGAATTAATCTTTTCTGTTTCAAAATAAAAGAGAGAGACTTCTAACTGGTCTATTGTTATCCAATACATGCTGTGCTTCAGTTAGTTAGGGTAGCTCCTAAGTTTGTTCTTGGGAGTCAAGAGTTTGGCTGCACAGATGGCTCTAAAGAAAGAATTTAAAGAAAATCTTTACATTTTAACTACAGTCAGCCTCTTTTGCAGTATATTTGTATATGTTTGTTCCTAAAGTTATTTCAGAACACTCCATGAAAAGCCACTGCTAAAGTACAGATGGATTACACCTTCAGCAATTGTTTGTAATGTTAAAAGCTGTTTAACACAAAAAGAAAACAATTAATGTCATTCTACACAGTTTAAGTGGGATGTACAGGACATTAAAAAATCCTCTTACCTTTTATATTAAGGGTATTGAAAAGTTTGATTAAAAAAGGCTTGGAAAGTACTTTGAGACACTCACATAATGCGTTGAATATATGCAAGACTCCATTCTGTTTTTAACATTAAAGACAGCAATCATCTAGTTATAATTAAGTTCTGACATACAATAAAGTTTACCTTTGATTTTGGGGTTTACAGTCCTTGTCAGTGTTGAGAATGAACAAAATTACTATAACTTAATGGTTTCTAGCTAGCAAAAATATTAAATAAGAAATTTAAACTATATGACTAAATGAGTATACCTCATGTGATGCAGGTAACATGGGAGTTCACTGACTATTTTTTATAGCAGTAAGGATCTAGCACTATCATTTTTTTCACTGAAGATGTGCGGATTAAAACTCTCAGTCTTCACAAAATTGCAAGAGTGGATTTTCTGAGGGCAGTGGGTGACCTCTAGCCACCTCTCCACTTATTGCCACCAGCTGACATGGCTCATACATCTGTATCAAGCAGTGTGATCACAACGGTGCTCATGCCTAAGGGGCCTCTTGTTCAGATCAGGGCTTCATCTACCTTTTTGCTAAAGTGTGTGCTTAGAGACATCAGAATATCTCACAGCAACAGATTCTACCAGCAAGTGCCTACATATGGAACAAGGTGTTTCCCAAAATCAGATCTAGAACTGCTAAAAGCCAGACTGATTACAAGAAATATAAAGCTATCCTGCCCAAAATGATGCTTTCCCACAGCCTTTCTTGTAGCATACTCACTGGCAAAGCTGGAACACCTCCTCTAGTACAGGAATAAATAACTGAAAATGAAGGATGCCTCGTCATTGCCAGCCAAATACACCAGCTTAGCTGGGGGTTATCCTTCTGAGGGGCAGGACAGGAAAACTTTCAAGGGATGCAAATGCTGTGATTATGCCCAGGTCAAAAGTGAGAACAGACAAGAGGAGCCACTTTCATATTGCGGTTGTCTACTAGAAACTCATTATGGCCTTTACCAAATATACACCAAAATCTCATAAAAATAGAGCATCTTTATCTCAAGGAAGTTTGTTGATTACTATTACGAATTCATGTGTTTCCTTTATTGATCACAGCCATACTATTTGTATAAGATTTGTATAAGACTGTAATAATAAAATATATGAAAGTCTAAAAATTACAGTCACTACCTATAAAAACCATTGTGTATGTAAAATACCAAACAAATTCACAAATAAGATATCTCTGCAATATGAATACTTTAGCTTTCGTTATCTCATACTGCATTTCTTTTCCCCTTTACTTGATTGATCTATAAATTCCCTGATTAAAAGTCCAACAACAGATCTTCATTCATGTTAACTTCTCCGGAACATTTACAGCTTTATACAACAGAGCAGTCAGGTTGACAGGTCCATGGGGCAGGGATTCCATTCTGGTCTGGCTAGTTTCTAACAAAGCCTATGGTGTTTTATTAAAAATAATGTTATCATGTAAATACAACAGAAACAAACAGGAGAGATGCTTGTTAGTATGACTAGGAATTCTGTCTACCTAAACGCCCTGCAGTTTACATCCAGCACAAATGGAAAGCACAAAGACCTGCTGAGGCAGGATGCACTGGTGTGTCAGACAGTCTGTCTTGGCTTGAATGGGTAGACCAAAATTTGGGAATACTTTCTTTCAGGAGTTTTTGTCGCTCCTCTTTGGAATCTAAAAAGAGTTCAAGGAGAAACAAAACGAGTTGTAGAAAGGTGGTTCTGACTCTTTGTCATATACCCACACAGCAACCACATACAACAGTTCTGATAAAGCACTTTTGGGATTTTTCTTGCAGCTGTTTCTCTTTGACTCTCTTCAGTGTACTTTGGTACCTATCTGCACATTTTGCCAAAAGTAAGACTGAAGCCGTCTCATTAACTTTTACCAATGGACTTTTATTTTCATTAAATCAAAAACACCTTAAATAATCCTGTGAGGAGCAAAGGGCCTTTCATTATTATAGAAGTTCATAGCAGCTTACCTCTTTAAGCAATGTCACCTAGTTAGCTCTAACACATTTGCTGGGAAATCACAATTTCATCAGCTGAGAAGAAGACAAAGGCCAGTTTCTAGAACTGCAACCTTGCTTTGGAACCCAGCTTGCAAATCCACTCAGAAAAAGAGAAGAAACATGAGTGAACACATCCACTACCCACAGATTTGATGACTGATCATACATTTTCGCAAAAGCAAATCCTATGACATAAACAGCTGCCTTGACAGAACACACAGTCTCCCTTCTGGGACATACTGCTGGCATACTTATACCAGTTGAATGTATATTTGCTTCTCATAAAGTTTCTGTCTACTTCAAAGCAGGGGTATTCAGCTTCCCTTAAAAGCACAGCTGCAAAGTGAAGGGGTGAGGCTTGGCTTCACAGTAATTTATTTCAAGAATCTCTGTTGTCAGCACGCTTTTTTTCACTTCCTGTCTCTGAGGTCTTGATCTCAATTTAATTCAGACAATGAAGTACTACTAGCAAGAAAACAACTGATGTTGCCCTTGATAAATGTGTTATTATTTTACTATCTAATTTGCAGAACTGTCATCAATGTGACAGAAACTGCACTGATTACTTTCAAAAACCCACAAAATAGCTAGAGTTGCATTGTGCCCTTCACCACAACCACGTGCCCTGGAGAACAAGCCGCCTTAGTCTTGCTGCAAAAGTCTTGACTTTGTACTTCCATTCATCCATCATGCCTTCAACTGCACTCATGGGACTATGAGAGCTACTGGAAACAATTTCTGCTTGTACACCATGTCTGCTGTGGCTCCTTTGGTGAGAAAGCTAAACAAGTGAGCTCAGAAGAATCAGCAAAAAAACAGTTTTTCTCAGTTAGAGGTAGGAAGAGTCAATGCAAAGTCAGAGGGAAATCAAGAGAAGTTTTGTGGAGGCCCTAGGAACAGCTGCAACCAGGAGACCAAGTAGAAGGACTAGAGAAAAACGCACTGATCATGGGAATGAAAGTGCTGCTACTGCAGAAAACTATCATCAGTGGTTGACAAGAGACTGCTCTGGCTTGCACAACTGGGCAAAACTGAGGAACATTTTGATCTTGCAATGCGGCTCAAACTTTAGGACCTACATTGTATGTTATGTTTGTGGAAACTGAAGGATTTCCTGACACCCCAAAGCTCATTTTAGCACTGTGCCAATGAAACAGACCCAGGTGTCATTTGGGACAGCAGCTTTAAGCATTTACATAGATATTATTCCATAAAGATATTCAGTTTTAGTCTGTCTTGCTAACAAATACATGCTTTACCGGTTGTAAGATTCCAACAAGTATGAAGATTTAAAGAATTTAGCTATCATGACTCTTCAAAGTTTCAGTCATTTCTGTTTTTATTTGAGCAATATTGTTTATTGATAAATTGAGAGTGTTTTTCAAAGTCAGTATCTGCCTTGAGAGAAGACAGGTCTGCCTGAACAGCTGTCTTCTACTGTACACAGAGATCCATGAAGAACAACACTAAGTGACCTCTTTCTCACAGACTATTTCTTTGAGTTAAGACAAAGTTTTAATTGTAGCAACACCTAAACCTACAATAATGACTGTACATAATTTTTTGAGTCCCTCTATATATAATTGTAATATTCACAATGAGATGCAAAGCAATGTTACTAGCTTTTTAAAATTCAGCATGCTTAGCTTTGAAAATATTACTTGTTGTATCTTTTCATATCCAAGTTTCAAGTTCCACTAATCTACTCTATACTTCCTTACTTTAGCTCACTTAAAACTGGGTTTTACTCTTGGTTGGACACTCCAGAATAGAACACTCCTTTTGGAACTAGCCAAAAAACAGATTTGCACTTCAGGTGCTTCTTAATTGTTGGACATAAAATTTAAAATTGAATAGGCTTGTAAGACTCATATGTAAAAGCATGATTGTGATAGGACCCAAAATCACTTAGAAATTAGCCTTTACAAAAATGCTCAGACCCTGTTAAAAAGGTCAGGTAAAACTTGAAGAGGAAAGGAACACAAAGAGAGGGGAAAGTCAGTTAACAGAGAATCCAGGGAGCACTTTTCAGGAGAGTTTAAACGCAAAAGTCCTGTGTGCTATTGTAATAAGAAACTTCAGTAATTCAATGCAATAACTGGAAATGCGGGAGACTCTTTTTGTTGTGAAGGATGTTTGTGTGAAGAGCAAAACAGACAAGAGAAAGCAACAGCTAAAAAACACTTGATAGGCACTTTAATTTTCTATTAATATGCAAATTTTTTTCTTTAGGACCCTAGAAAGAGATCTGTTCTTTCATAGGCTATTTGAAAAGTGTCTTACTCTCACAAAGGTCCTTGTATGAATCCAGGTGAAACACTCTATTTATGTTAATTCCCCAGATACTCCTCTATACACCATTTTCTTTTTTAAATTATATGGAGTTATTGAATCACATTTGTAAAACATTACACAGCTGATTACATTCTAAAGATCTCCTTTAACAGAGCTGAGTTCCTTGTTGATCTGTGTCATGTGAGGATGTTAAGCAAATAATCTTCAACCACAAGGGAAGAAACGAAAATGTCTGTATAAAATTTTGGATGTGAACTTTTGACCAAAAATGGATAATTTTTTCTTCGTAAGCAATTTTAGTCACATATGTGCCCCTGGAAATACACAAAAATGTTTGAAATAGTAATATTTTCTTCAGTAAATTCTACTTTTCAGAGCAAAAACAGCTTTAGTGAAGGAATAACATCTTCATTGGTATCATAGAATCACAGAATCATTAAGGTTGGAAAAGACCTCAAGGATCATCAAGTCCAACCCAAAACCACCTAACTCACTAAACCATGTCCCTAAGCACCACACCTACACGTTTCTTGAACACCTCCACAGATGGTGACTCCACCACCTCCCCCAATGCCTGACCACTCTTTCAGTGAAGAGATTTTTCCTAATATCCAGCCTAAACCTCCCCTGGCACAACTTGAGGCCATTTCCTCTTGTCCTATCCCTTGTTACTTTAGAGAAGAGGCCAGTGCCCACCTCACTACACCCTCCTTTCAGGTAGTTGTAGAGAGTGATAAGGTCTCCTCTCAGCCTCCTCTTCTCTAGACTAAACAACCCCAGTTCCCTCAGCTGCTCATCATAAGACCTGTGCTCCAGACCCTTCACCAGTTTCGTTGCCCTTCTCTGGACCTGCTGCAGCACCTGAATGTCCTTCTTGTGCTGGGGGCCCCAAAACTGAACACAGTATTCTAGGTGCAGCCTCACCAGAGCCGAGTACAGGGGCACAATCACTTCTCTAGTCCTGCTGGCCACGCTATTTCTGATACAGGCCAGGATGCCGTTGGCCTTCTTGGCCACCTAGGCACAATGCTGGCTCATGTTCAGCCAGCTGTCAACCAACACCCCTAGGTCCCTCTCTGCCGGGCAGCTTTCCAGCCACTCTCTCCCGAGCCTGTAGCGTTGCAGGGGGTTGTTGCGACCAAAGTGCAGGACCCAGCACTTGGCTTTATTGAACTTCATACAATTGGCCTCAGCCCATTGGTCCAGCCCGTCCAGATCCTTGCGCAAAGCCTCCCTACCCTCAAGGAGGTCAACACACCCGCTCAGTTTGGTATCATCAGCAAACTTACTTAAGGACTCAATCCCTTCATCCAGGTCATCAATAAAGATGTTAAACAGGACAGGCCCCAAAACCAATCCCTGGGGTACACCACTGGTGGCCGGACGCCACCTGGACTTAACTCCATTCACCACGACTCTCTGGGCTTGGCCATCCAGCCAGTTTTTTATCCAGCAAAGAGTGCTCCTGTCTAAGTCGCGAGCCACTAGTTTTTCTAGGAGAATACTGTGGGACACGGTGTCGAAGGCCTTGCTAAAGTCCAAGTAGACAACGTCCACGGCCTTTCCCTCTTCCACTAAACGGGTCACCTGGTCGTAGAAGGGGATCAGATTGGTCAAGCACGACCTTCCTTTCATGAACCCATGCTGGCTGGGCTTGATCCCCTGGGTGTCCTGTACGTGCTGTGTGAGCACACTCAAGATGAGCCGTTCCATAATCTTCCCCAGTACCGAGGTCAGGCTGACAGGTCTGTAGTTCCCCGGGTCCTCCTTATGGCCTTTCTTGTAGATGGGTATCACACTGGCAAGTTTCCAGTCTTCTGGGACCTCCCCTGTTAACCAGGACTGTTGACAAATGATGGAGAGTGGCTTGGCAAGCTCCCCTGCCAGCTCCCTCAGTACTCTCGGGTGGATCCCCTCTGGCCCCAGAGACTTGTGTGTGTCCAGGTGGCGTAGCAGGTCATTAACTGCTTCCTCCCGGGCTGTGGGAAAGCTGTCCTGGTCTTTGTCCCTGTCTGTCAGTTCAGGGAGTTGAATATCCTGAGGATAGCTAGTCTGACTATTAAAGACTGAGGCAAAGAAGGCATTAAGCACCTCAGCCTTTTCCTCATCCTTGGTGACAATCTTCTCTCCTGTGTCCAATAAGGGATAGAGATTCTCCAAAGTTCTCCTTTTGTTGTTGATGTATTTGTAAAAACATTTTTATTATCTTTTACCACTGCAGCCAGGCTGAGTTCCAGTTGGGCTTTTGCCTTCCTAATTTTAACTCTGCATGACCTGGCAAGATCCATGTACTCTTTTTGGGTTGCCTGACCCTTCTTGTAGAGATTGTATACTCTCCTTTTTTCCCTAAGTCCCAGGAAAAGCTCTTTGTTTAGCCAGCCTGGTCATCTTCTCTGCCGCTTTGTCTTTTTGCAGGTGGGGACAGCCTGTTCCAGTGCTTTTAAAACCACCCTCTTGAGGAGTGTCCAGCCTTTCTTGGCCACCTTGCCCTTCAGGACAGTCTCCCAAGGGACTCTCCCAACCAGTGTCCGAAACAGCCTGAAATCTGGCCTTCAGAAGTCTGTCTTAGCGGTTTTACTGGCACCTCTCCTTACTTCACCTAGGATCAAGAACTATTATTTCACGGTCACTAAGGCCAAGACGGTCTCCGACCACCATATCTCCCACCAGTCCTTCTCTGTTTGTGAACAGCAGGTTGAGCAGGGCTCCTCCCCTGGTAGGCTCGCTTACCAGCTGTGTCAGGAAGTTATCTTCCACACACTCCAAGAATCTCCTAGACTGTTTCCTTTCTGCTGTGTTGTATTTCCAGCAGATATCCGGCAAGTTGAAGTCTCCCACAAGAACAAGTGGGAGCGATTGCGAGACTTCTGCCAGCTGCTTATAGAATGCCTCATCTGCTTCCTTCTGCTGGGAGGGTGGCCTACAACACACTCCCAGCAGGATATCAGCCTTGTTAGCCCTTCCCCTCATTCTTACCCATAAGCATTCAAACTTATCATCACAAACCTCAATTTCTACACAATCAAAACACTCCCTAACATATAGAGCCATCCCACCTCCTTTCCTTCCTTGCCTATCCCTTCTGAAGAGCTTATAGCCATCCATTGTGGCACTCCAGCCATGAGAATTGTCCCACCATGTTTCTGTGATGGTCACTAGGTCACAGCTGTTCTGCCGCACAACAGCCTCCAGCTCCTCTTGCTTGCTGCTCAAAGTGCATGCATTAGTGTAGATGCACTTGACCTGAACTGCCAAATCCACTCCTATCGTCAGCGTGCCACCCCTAGGCTTGTCTGTAATGGGCCTGGGAATTCCCCCTTCCCCCTTCGAACCTAGTTTAAAGCCTTCTTGATGAGCCCTGCCAGCTTACGGGCGAGAATCCTCACCCCCCTGTGAGACAGGTGAACTCCACCTGTCGCTAGCAGGCCTGGTGCCACATAAGCCTCCCCATGATCAAAAAAAACAAAATTGCACCTCTGGCACCAGCCTCTGAGCCAGGTGTTGATCAGGTGTGTTCTCCTGATCCTCTCAGTGTTCATCCCTGCCACTGCGGGGATTGAGGAGAACACTACCTGTGCTCCTGATCCTCTAATCAATTGCCCCAGTGCCCTGAAGTCCCTTTTAATTGCATTTGTAGTTCTCTCTGAAACCTCATCGCTTCCAACCTGCATGACCAGCTGGTGACATCTCTATCCCGGGCCCCAGGGAGGCAGCAGGCTTCCCTGTGTAAAGGGTCAAGTCGACATATTGGTCCCTCTGTTCCCCTCAAGAGGGAATCACCAATGACCATTACCCTCCTTCTTTTCTTAGCTTTGGCAGTCGCAATGCGTGGGGCCGACTGTCTCAGCTGAGGCGACCCCCTGGATGGACCTTCCTCTTCCTCCTAATTTTCCTGACCCTCAAGCTCCAGTGCCCCATATCTATTGTGTAAAGGCAATGGGGAGGGTGAGGAAGGTTGGGAGGGGATTCAGCTCCTCCCCCGGGTTGGGACCTGTTTCCATTCTCCCCCTTCTTTTAGGTCCCTTCCTTTGCCCTGCTGGCAAGAGGGGAGGGGATCCTCTGCTTCTTGTGGAGCCTCTGTCTCCTGCCTTTGCCTCAGGGATGGTAGAGTGCAGCTCCACCAATCCATCTCCTGCTCACACTCCCTAATACTCCTTAGTCTAACCACTTCCTCCTGCAATTTATTATTACTGCAAATATATTTTTAAAAAGCATTTCCAGAGTTCCTTTATACATAGTCATAAGCGCTACTTTCACAGTGAAATACAAAACCAGACAAATCTTTCTTGCTGCCATCAAAAGGGAAACTAAGAAATTGTTGTTTGAATTTGTTGCTGTATTTGTACGCTTGTGCTCCTTCCACGTGTTCAAGCCTACAAGTTAGTCATATTCTCTATTTTCTGTATAGAAATGCCAGAACATTATTATGAGTTAAATTCTGCTTCTCTTGCAAGAATTCCTCACCTTCTGTTGAGTTTATTCATGGCTGAGGAAAACAAGTTTAGCCCTAAAATCATCTGTGGAATTAGGAATCATTAAGTTTGAAGCCTTCTTGTTTTAGCCACAAAATTAATCAAAGGGCTAGAGCACCTCCCCTATGAGGACAGGCTGAAAGAGTTGGGGTTGTTCAGCCTGGAGGAGAGAAGGCTCCGAGGAGACTTAACAGCAGCCTTCCAGTACGTGAAGGGGGCCTACAAGAAAGATGGGGAGGCACTCTTTATCAGGGAGTGCAGTGAGAAGGCAAGGGGTAATGGGTATAAGCTAAAAGAGAGTAAATTTAGACCAGACATTAGAAAGAAATTTTTCACTGTGAGGGTGGTGAGACACAGGAACAGGTTGCCCAGGGAAATTGTGGATGCCCCATCCCTGGAGGTGTTCAAGGCCAGGCTGGATGAGGCTTTGAGCAAGCTGGTCTAGTGGGAGGTGTCCCTGCCCGTGGCAGGGGAGTTGGAACTTGATGATCTTTAAGGTCCTTTCCAACCCAAACCATTCTATGATTCTATGATTCTATGATTCTGTGATTCTATGATTCTATTATTTGAAAGGCTGTAAAGAAGACCCAGGGAGCTAAAGGCTGGCGATCCTCACCTCTGTGCCTGGGAAGATCATGGAGCAGATCCTTCTCGAAGACGTGTTAAGACATGCACAGGACCAAGAGGCAATCTGAGACAGCCAACATGGCTTCAACCAAGGGCAGATCTTGCCTGACCAATCTGGTGGCCTTCTATGATGGAATGACAGCATCGGTGGACAAAGGAAGAGTGGCTGGTGGGCAGCACACAGGAGGTCCAGCCTCCTTGGGAGCCCAACTTAAGTGCTTCTATGCGAATGCACGTAGTATGGGGAATAAACAAGAGGAGCTGGAGATGCGTGCACACCTGTGGCGTTATGATCTTATTGGCATTACAGAGACATGATGGGATGGGTCGTATGACTGGAGTGTTGGAATGCAGGGATACAGGCTCTTTAGGAAGGACAGGCAGGGGAGACGAGGAGGGGGTGTTGCCCTCTATGTCAAAGACCAGCTGGAGTGCATGGAGCTCCACCTGGGGTAAGATGAGGAGCCAACAGAGAGCCTGTGGGTCAGGATCAAAGGGAGAGCTGGGACAGGGGACATTGTAGTGGG
>WKFP01013872.1:81356-108030 GCA_011057875.1 Pterocles orientalis
GGTCTGTCTTGGGACCGATGCCCTTCAACATCTTTAACAACACAGATGAGGGGATCGAGTGCAGCCTTGGCAAATTTGCAGACAACACCAAGCTGAGTGGTGAAGCCAATACAATAGAGGAAAGAGATGCCATCCAGAAGGATCTGGACAGGTTGGAGAAGTGGGGCCGTGAGAACCTAATGAGGGTCAACAAGGCCAAGTGCAAGGTGTTGCACTTGGGCTGGGGCAATCCCAGGTACTCATATAGACTGGGAGAAGAACTCCTTGAGAGCAGCCCTGCGGAGAAGGACTTGGGGGTCCTGGTGGACAAGAAGCTGGACATCAGCCAGCAGTGTACGCCAACTTGGAAGGCCAACTATGTCCTGGGCTGCATTATAAAAAGGGGTGGCCAGCAGGGAGAGGGAGGTGATTGTCCCCCTCTACTCTGTTCTTGTGAGACCCCATCTGGAGTACTGTGTCTGGGCCTGGGGTCCCCAGCACAAGAAAGATGTTGAGCTCTTGGAATGGGTCCAGAGGGGGGCCACAAAGATGTTCAGAGGGCTGGAGCACCAATCCTATGAAGAAAGGCTGAGGGAACCGGGCTTGTTTATCTTGAAGAAGTCTCCGGGGAGACCTCATTGTGACCTTCCAGTACTTAAGCCTGTGAACAGGAAGGGGAGCGACTGTTTACAGGGGTTGATAGTGACAGGATGAGGGGGAATGGTTTTAAACTAAGACAGGGGAGATTTAGGTTGGATATTAGGCAGAAATTTTTCACTGTGAGGGTGGTGAGACACCGGAACAGGTTGCCCAGGGAAGTTGTGGATGCCCTATCCCTGGATGCATTCAAGCCCAGGCTAGATGGGACCCTGGGAAGCCTGCTCTAGTGGTTGGCTACCCTGCCCACATCAGGGGGGTTGAAACTAGATGATCTTTAATGTCTTTTTCAATCAGGGCCATTCTATGATTCTATGAATATATGATTCTATGATTCTATGACTTTCCACTGTGAATCCTCTTTGTAATCGGTCCCACATGAACACCTTTCTGCTCAGATCCCTCATGGAATGAGAACTTCAACAGTGGATCTCTTTTGGCCTGTATGAATTGGGGGTAACCCTATCACTGTGAAATGTAATGCTTTTGTACAGCTATAATACTGGTGAGGGAGGGAGAACTATGCACTGGAATTCCACCAACACATCCCTTTAATAAAAAGCACTACACTACCTTTTTTCAGCAGGCATAATATGGAAAGTTAAATAGGGTTCCAAAACATGACCATCAAAAAACGACAAGACTACAGACAAGTGTTAGAGATTCATTTGATTTTTTTTAACATGTTCCTCTAATATCTATTATTTGCTATTATAGAGAGGATATAAATCATATACTTCTCCTGCTGACATGTTTGATATCATTATTCAATTTAAGGACAATACACAAGAATTTAAATAAAAATGTAACATAGATTTTTCCCCCTGGAAAATATGTATTAATCAGACTCAGCCATTTTTTCAGGTTCTACGGTGTATATAATAACAATAAAGAGAGCAAAGTCACAAAAAACACATAAATGTACTGCAGGAAGTGACTATGTGTTTTTAAAGAGAGTTCATGTAGTATGACACACTCCACCTAGGATAAGGGAGAGAAACTTTCACCTGTGTGAATGCTCCCAGACTTCCTCCTACTTCAGCTACCCAGAGATGAGCTTGACACAGTTATAGACATAATTCTGCCTTTGGAGAAAAGAAGGGGCAGGTTTGGGGCAAAAAGAGGAGGCAGAACAGGCAGGTTAAATTCAGGATTGCACATGATCAAAGCCTCAAATGGTGGAGAAGGACCTCAACAGTGATGCGCTGTTGGCAGTCAGTTTAATCTGACTAGACATCAGTAAACACAGTGATTGCCATACCTTGTAGGGGAGGATTTAAATATAAAGCTCAGAAATGGAAACGGAGGGGACGTGGTAGCCGAAGTTATCACAGTCAGATAATTTGTTGACAATGCATTTTCCACAGTCAGTTCCACTCATTTATGATCCCGCTTTGGTGAGCCTCCAGAGGTCACACCAAACCAGCTTTCTGGGCCTTTCACCCTCACATTGTCATGGGGCAATTTTTTAACCAGTCAGTCCTCCCCACTGGCAGTCAAGCTGGCAAAAATGTTGTCATGTTTCCGTGTTTTTTTAAAACTGTTGTAGTGGCGATGATGCTCCTCAGCTGGATGGAGGCTAAAGTGGTCTTTATATCATGTTTGGGAGAAATCCGCCCTTGGCTAGAAAAAAGGATTTTTGTTAATTATCAGTGTTCTTCTACAGGTAATTAATTGACTCATGCACACATGCAGCTTCAATGATCACGTTCAGACAGTGTCTGTCATTTTTCCACCCAAGAGCTTCCTGCCCCCAAAGCAAGAGGAACTAAACTGCACATGGTCCGTATCTTGAGCTGTCACTCTCTGGTTTTGGTATATTTAACTAACTTGGGTTCGGTTTCTAACTGAAATGACAGTTTCATAAGATGTACCACTTAGGGACTGCTTAGAGATGGCAAACTGTGGGGAATGAACAGGACAGACTGTTAGATTATGTGATAAAAACTGGTCTGCATGACGACAAAGGAGCAGAGAGACAATGGCAGGAGGGGGAGCTCAAGTAACACCCCGCAGGTTAATGTCAAGCAGGTCTGCACAGGACCCAGTCCCTCAAAGGCCCATTTGCACAAGACCAGAGGAGTGCAGAGACAGAAAGGCAGGTGGGAACCCAAGGTTCTCAGGAGGGACACACTGACACACATAATACGGCAGTAAATCAAGCTTTAGACCAAAGAGCTTAAAGAAATTTTGAAGAAATCAGCAGAATGTCAAGCAAGACTCTAAATTCTGAAGATCTTTTTGTTAAATCATCAGGATCTGAATTATCCTGCAAGTTTTATAGCAAAGTTATACAGACATTCTCTGATGTATCTAAAGCTAGTGGTTATGCAAGACAGTGTATGAGTGTGTGCTTTAAAATGAAAAGCAAAACAAATTACCTTTACGGCATAAACTGAACTGTTGTGAAGACTAAACAACCTTCAAGTTCTCGAGAAGGCAACCTTACAAAGTCAGTGTTTCAAAATGACAGAAATATCCTGTAAACTGTTGGCAGAAACAATTAACAAGAAAATCTGAACTATACAGTCTCTATAATCTATACAGATACCTGCGGATTTTTCTGTCCTTTAACATAAGCCAAGTTAGTAATTTCTAACAAATTGAAGGCAGTTTTAACTCCATTAGTTACCACCCCTTCTGTCTGTGCATGTGTATATGGGAACAGATGAGTCTGGGGAAAAAAATGTTCGTTGATAAAAACACACAATTTTAGTTATTTGGGTGTGCACCAACTTAATTAAAATGTACTTATCTTGCAGGTTGTAAGCGATTTTAAACATAGTCTTTTCATCCAACCCTGCTCAGTGATTTCCCTGTCTGTCAGAGAGAAAATGTATGGACTAAGAAAAAATTTCATATTCCACTCCAAAATTTATGTATGTGTGCCTAACTCCCAATATTTGAAGCTAACTGCAAGTCACTGAGAAGTAGATTGCCATACAACTAAACTATAAAATGGTTCCACACAGGATACCTCTCTTAATTCAGAGACTTCTCAGAAAGTAGGTAACTACAGAATAAAGTTATATAGGTAAAAGATAAGGATGCTTTTACATAATGAGTCTTTTGATCTTATGTATGCTTATGTATGTCCTTAATATTAAACTAAGTATTCCACTAAATCAGGAAGATTATTTGCCTGTATAACGCAGCCTGTGTTACACATCTCTTCAGCTTCCAGTCAAGTGTAAGTGTGTTATTGCTCCAGACACAGAGTCTTAGCTGTTAAAATAACCTGAGATTTTGTTAGTACACATTTTTGTGCCTTGCTCTAGAAACCTCTTGTGATGGGTTTACCCCTGGTTGGGAGCCAACTCCACACAAATGTTTTGCTCACCCTCCCCCCATCCCGAGGATGGGGGAGAGAATTAAAAGTGTAAAGGAAAAAAAAAAAAAAAAAAAAAAAAAAAAAAAAAAAAGGACTTGTGGGTTGAGATAAGAACAATTTAATAACTAAACTACAATAATATTGAAAATAACAGTATATACAAATATATGAATGAGTGATACACAGTGATATTCTCACCATCTGATGACCAAGGATCAGCCTATTCCTAGCTAATGTTCCCAGAGCAGGGAGGGTCCCAAAACCACACTCATGGAATGGAGACAACAGCCTGAGCACCCCAGACTGAGAACTGATTGAGGAGGGGGAAAAGGCCTTGGGAAAGAGATCACCTGGAGCAGGATGACCTGGAGAAAAAGAGATCCGGAACCAAAAGGAATGAGCTTCCCAAGGATCCTCACCTATATACTGGGCATGATGTGTATGTTATGGAATAGATTATTGGCCACTTTGTGTCTCAATCCCAAACCTACAATCGAATCCTAAACTGGTGATTGGGGCTGCACTCCTTTCCGGCTTCTCCTGCTTGCGGACAGCAGAGAAGCTGAAAGACCTTGAATATCCTGGCAACAACTACAATCACTGTTACCAGCTTTCTTCTTAGCACAAATTCAAAACACAGCCTCTTGCTAGCTACTATGAAGAATGTCAACTCTGTCTCAGCTTAACCCACAACACCTCCTTATTCTGGCCATCAAACTGGGAAAAAAAAAAGGGGGGGGTTGTGGAAACAGACTCTCCACTGTGGAGTTCAGTGGCATGAAAGGATTACATTTTGGTCTTACTAAATAAAGACTTGTATTTGACCAAGATCCTGCAGATGTATGTAAGGAGGAAGGTGGGGTAATGGACTCACATAATCCCTGCAAGATGCAAGGAATAAAAATTCAGATAACAAATGGACAGATTTAGGTTTCCCCGTTGTTCCTGACAGTTGCAAGTATCAGTACAATTGCAAGCTATTTAAACATCATTTATTCATTTAAAATATTTTATAGAGGAAATTTTTTTTTATTTACTAAGTAAACAAAACAACTTGAGACACAGGGATCTTTGCACCTCAAGAAAGGTGCATGAACAGCCTTCTGTGTTTTCCAATGAGTATGATGCACCATATCAAAAATGAAATCACATTACATCAAAGGAATGCTCCTCTCACATTTGCTGGTATGATGTAGTATATGATTGTTCAAATTGATGCCACAATTACAAGAAAGAAAAAAAAGCATTTTCTGTTCTTTTATAGTTGATAGGCTTGCTGTACCTCCTTACTGATGTCTGTACAACCACCTATTTCCTCCACATGTGTAGCAAATCAGTGCTGAAAACAGCTCTTTCAATTTATTTATGCTTACCTTCTCTCTGCTAACTCTCTAGTGAGTCCAAAAGGTCTAATTAATCAAGATGAGCTTAATCTGCTCTATAGGAAGAACATTTTAAGGTGTCTAAACACGTCTCAATTCCAAGAGTATTTTTAAGAAAGTCTACTGCTACAATGGCCAAACATGACATTTACTTTTCAAAATGAGACTCAGCAATGCACTTAATCTTCAGTCAAACTATCCCTTGAAAAAAAGTGTGAGAGGCAATGGGAATGAATTGATCTCTTGGGTCATCAACTCCCCTACCCTATTATCACTTAATCCCTTTTGTAGCCTTAGCAAACCTCATCTTAGAAATTACTTATTGCCCCTGTTATTTTTATCAGAAGACCATTGAAGGATCTTAATCCTCTAAAGCACGAATCCTTTCTATTCATTTCCAGACTAAACTTACACAGGGCCTGTGTTCCCCTTTCTGTGCTGATATCACATACTGGTGGCACAGCCAGTATTGCTTCCACCACGGGCGTCCCTCATCTTTCGTAGTCTGCCCTTTCTATTTCCCCTCCTATTTCCAACTCTTCTTTCACTAACACGCACACTGTCACTACACCTGAAAATAATAATTTATCTGATTTGTTCTTGTGAGGCAAACTTTTCAGAAAGACTTTTATCTAATGGAAAGCAAGAAATATTCAGCAGTTACAAACACACCCTTCCACCATACAGGAAGAAGGAGCTGCAATTTTGCAGTAGTGGACTGAGATGAAGAGAAAGAGTGTTGAGAAAATAGCATACAGAGATTGCAAAGAGTAAGCGAAGGAAAGCAGAACAGTATCAGTGCTCTCAGAACCAGTGTTTACCCACATCCCTACCTGCACCTCCCTTGATTGCACTACCTCATTTCCTAAGATAGTTCTCCACTATATGTGAAAACACCAAAGAACTACTTCGGCCTGAGCAACAGATCATGAGAGAAAATACTTGTGGAAGATCATATTTATAAACGTGCATTTATATTCTTAGTGATACTGCCATCATCAGGATAGCTGTATGTCGTGGATAAGGGCACTCGGCAAAACTAAGCGGCAAACTGAGTGCCTCTAAGTGCTGCATGGCTGTTTGTTTCCCTCTTCCCCTGGTGAAATGGGGGGAAAGAATTTAAAAAAACCATAAAGGTGGAATCTCGTGAGTTGAAGTAACAGCAGATTTAATAATACAACACAAGCAAAAAGAGAAGAGAACAACAACAACAATAATATCAGTAGGAATACACAATGCCACCATCCACCACGCAAAGCCCAAGGGTCAGCCCACTCCCCAGCTGCAAAGACCCCCACCTCCCCCAGCTAGCTCCCCCGGATATCCTGGGCAAGATATCAGCATGGTATCAAACATACCCTTGGCTAGTTTGGGTCAGCTACTGTGGCTGTGCCCCAGTCCCAGCTTGTGTGAAAATTAACCCTGACTGAGTGAACCCAGGACATTGTTTTCTCTGAGGAAATCTAGCTAAGTTCTACTCATAAGAAGACTGCATAATGCTTTACCTTTATTTCTGTGGCATTGTTAATTCCCTAGTGGGTACAAAACTGGGTAGCAAGAGTAATTCTAGAGTATATGCTTTGTAAATATTAGTTGAAGGAAAGCAAAGGGTCATGGAAAACCAACTTGTTGAGTTTTGCATTATTTTTGCTGAGATTTGCAACTTTTTAAAGAGATTGCAGTTTATTATAAAGACATCCTTTAGAGAGGTAACACTATACAGTTCTGCATGTCCTTTCTGGATTTACCCATTGACAGTGTTTCTTTTAGGATGACATTTCATTTGGAGAAAGCTATGTGAATTTTTATCATTTTAGTATTTTAATAATATCTCAGAAAGCTGTAGTGAAAGAAAGTCTCGTTGTTTCAGGTCTCTAAGTCTGCTGTGGTTGATTATACTAACAGTTTTTGTTGTATAAATAACATGAAAATACGTTGTCAAATATTATGACATGTAATAGAAAAAACATCAATTTATTTCTTTGACCTGCAGCACCTGAGAAAATTGTAGGTTTTGTGTGCTTTGAACCTCAGGATACTTTGGAAGACTGGTGTAAAACACCAAAACAAACCCAAACCTTGATATGTGTAGCCAGTTTTACATACCTAAAATATCCAACAGAGCACTAAACTGGCTGTTTTTAAATATACACAGCTCCTTGAAAAAATTATATATGTCAGTTTAATTTCCTATTTTAAAGAAGAATTTCAATATCACTTGACTGAGTCTTCAGATACCTTTTGTATTTTGGTAATGTAAGACCTTCAAATGATAATGATAATGATAATGATAATGATAAGACATTCAAAATCATAAATTTCACAGTTCTTTGAGAGGACAGACAAAATGCAAGAGCATAGGCTATAGAGTAAATCTTTTCTCCAGAACTTGTATATTATTGCTGACGGGCAAAGGACATAGCAAACAGCTGATCCTTCTAACTAGACAATGATTTACAGATTTAGTTATGTTTCTTCCACATGTAATAATAGAGTGCCTCAGAGAGCCAGTGATTTAGTCTATCATGACAAGACTAACTGGTATAATCACAAGCTGAAACTGTCAAAGGTTTTCACTGTCGCCTTTGTTTGGTATTCCAGGCCTGAAGGTTTAACTTTCAGATGAATATTCTGAAACCTCCAGTATTTTTTTAAGTGAGTATGTGATACTAATTCCCATATAAGTTGTTTGTTACTTGCAGTACTTGGTATCTTGTATACTGGCTGGTGAAACAGTAATTACTCAAATTCTAAAGGATTAGAAAAATAGTGCTTTCTGAGGATTAGAAAAATAAATGTGCATGATAATATGGAGAAGAGGGATTTTGCTAATCTCAAAGAACTCAATTACTTGCCCATTTAATTTTTAAGATCACGTTTTTTATTTACATGGTTCTTAATTTACACAAAATCCACAAAAGAGCAGAACACAAAATAATGAACTAAGATTTTCTTACCAGGATTCATGTTATGAATACATTCTGTTCTTCTTCTAAACTGAACACCAAGTTGATTCTGCACTGCACTTTTCTTCAACTCCTGTTGCTGCTGCAAAATTTGAACATTTATCAAACTGTAGTGCTAAGAGTGGGAAGACATCAACAGACAGAAGAACAGGGTTACAAGTGTAGCTGAAATGTTTCTCCTTTGATTCCAGTGATGCCCGAGGTGAAATTCTCCAACGTTGATGCCCCAAAAATCAAGAGCCGACTCTTTTCTGTTCAAAGAAAGACAGCCCAGACTGATTATCTGCATTCTGACCCTCATGACCCTGGCATTCCAAGATGCAACAAAAATATTGTTGTGGTACACTTTAAAAGGCACAGACATGTTGTCTATAGAGCTGCTTAAAAGTTCTGCAACAAGAAGTCACAGAAGTTATTAAGAGTGTGTAATCTGCTCTGCTGCTCAGACAGCACCTGTCTTCCGAAAACGTCAAAAATGCAGCCTATGCACAATCACAAGAATCACAGCCAGGTATGCTTCTTCAGTACAGGTTTTCAGTCAAGTCAGTCTGTTTAGCTGGCAGCCCCCTAGGAAATCCATGTATTTGTCACATTCTCTACTCACCTGAACGACGCAGCATTCTTAGTATAAGCATTTAACTCCTGTTTCTTACATACGTAAAAATAAATATCATAGGAGTTTCTGTTGTTCTCAGCCATCACGAGCAGCACCTAAACCTCTTTGACTGACTCTTGAATCACTCACTCTGCAAAAGTTAAAGTGTAGATAAAATAAATAAAATTAGTGCCTGCTTGCTCAGCAGTAAGTAGTATGAGGTAATTTCAACACAAACACTAGAAATGCCTAAAGCAGATAAATATTTCAGTTATGTCAGGCCTGGGAATTTTACATCCCATACTGTATCTCCCAATTTTATCAAAGAGTCTGTCATTTGAGCCAGTTTTCAGTAAGTCAACCTTCACCATTTTCTGCCTGTAGCACAGACTTCACTGCTTTGCTTCTATACAGTACAAAATGAGAACACAGACACTAATGATCTATTAGAAACAGGGTAACAAAATGATTAAGGTAGAGAACCATTCTTGAAATATAGTGCAATTTCCCTCCTGATAGCATTCTAGCCTTGGGAAAACACACCTTTACAAATATTTAATTATAATGCCTGTAATTACAACTTTCTACCTATCAAAAATCAAAGTAATGTAGTAGAACACAGTGGCAAAATTTAACTATGGTGATGTCAATGAACAAATTTAATCTACACCGGGATGTGACGTTTTCACATATATAAATATTTTGACTTGTATAATATTAATCTACAAATCATTTGAATGTTTTATGTAGAGAGGAGAGAAAGAGAATATGTAAAGACTTTGTAAAAGCCAAGACAAAGTCAGGATCCAAAGGATGCTCCAGAAGGCATCCATAGAATGGAGCATTCAAAATTTAATGTCACTAGTTGGGAACACAACCAAAAAAAAAAAAAAAAAAACAAAAAAAAAACCCAAAAAAACACAAACCAACAAAACAAAGGATCCCCACAAAAGCAAAATCCGGTCAAAGAAAAAAAAAAACCTAAACAAAACCAAAAAAATAACCCAACATGCTAAGTTTTTTCTAGAACATAATAATATCAGCACAAATTCTTACTATAAAGGTAACAGAGTGTGTTCTGTTTGTTACATATGGTAAGAAAGAGCCAACAGCAGAAAAAACAGACAACAAAAGCCCAAAAATATACAGCAAATACACAACTTCAGGCAAGCTCAGTTGCATATTTTTATGTATATATAAGAATAAGTTGTCAGTTTGATGCATTGTGGTATTTTTCACATGTTCCCTTTGCATATGAAGAGCCATACGCAAAGATCCAGCATAACTCTAATAAGCAGTGAAAGTACTGATACACTCACAGGTGTTCCAGATAGCAGTTTCTTCTCTTGTATGCCTCCAAGGATTGAAACCCATGCAATAATAGAAGGTTTCTCTCCACCCAGCTGAGAATAAGGTGAAAGTTAGAGGGAATTCAGAGGTGCTTAATTAAAGCAGTTACCCTGAAAACATCAAGAAACGGTAAGCATTACTGTACAATACATTAACTAGTTGCTTATAGTTATCTATTTGTCTAGACAGGCTCTGTTTCTGTGAACTCATGCTAATTTTCAAGAATAAAATTATAAACCTTTCTCGCATACAGTCCCAGAGCCTTGCATAATTCTTTTGATTTCAGTGGAATTAACACCAAGATGGAGATCAGGGCCAAAGCTTCAAAACTTCTAAAAGCTTCTTGGCACTAAACAGAGATTTCTCACAGCATTGTCTTTTATATTCCTCAGCCTGAGCCTCTGGCTCCTCAAGGTCTCCTGGACTTTTCTGAAAATCTAGACCTGAGGAGCAAAAGTTTCCCTTATTAGGTGCTGCCTTACTCCTTCCTTAGCTGTCCTCGGCCTTTGCCTTCCAACACTTAACTCCATGCTGGCTTTTTCAGACTCTTCCACCAGCATCAACCTTCTCTTCAGAGAGGAGGTCGCATCTGGCCCATCTCAAAAAAACTGGCAAAAACATTCTATGCCCAACTGCCAAAGTAGCTGACAGAGAGAGAAAGCTGATTTTAGAGCTGTTCTAATAGCTAATTTGTCTCACCACTTACACACACGTAAAAAAAAACCCAAAACATTTCACCCTTTCAAAGGACAGAAATCTGCTTTACACAGATAAACGAATCCTTCCCTGCCAGATCACCAACTTAGGAAGTTCATAGACATACAAGGTTAGAAAAGTTTGTCAATTACAGTATTCTCTAGTCCAGCTCAGCTGTCTGCTTCAGACCTATTAGAGAAGTAGAATTAATTGTGATAGTTTCATATCCAGGAAACACTTCAACGAGGTCCCTGTCAAGAGTACTCTTGAAAAATGATTGGAAGTCCTATTTCACATAGGAAATAAGCTTTGTAAATTTTTCAAACAGAAAAGAGTCTTCGAGTAAGTCTTCTGGAGTGTTTAAACCTTTACAGTGGTTTTTATGTACATTTTCAAGTCAGTGTGTCATCCTTCTAGGCTTCTCCATAGCTTTTACTGAGTAATAGGACCTAGTTATTTGCGAAGCATTTTTATAGTAGTTTCTTTCTCTACACATGGACCTTGGATGTCTGTACTATTGCCATGTGGCACACTGTTCAAAGGAGCAGACTTTTTTACTTAAAACAAATAGGATTCTTGTTTAACTACACTACATACAATATGTTATTACTCTAAAATAATTTTTAAAATATCATCTCACTCTACAAAGTGCAGGAAATATTAACTCTCTACCTCTTCCCCTGTGTTTTTAAACGAGTCATAGAGAGATGAATGCAAATTCTCAGGTAGAAAGTTGTGCCAAGTTACAAAAAAGTTGTGGTTTTACCCCTGGCTTTGTTCTTTCCAGTTCAAATAGATTTTAACACATAATTTTTGACAAAGTTTCTTAGAATCTTTTGTTTGCATTGTATACCTACAGGTGCCAGTAGAGCAAAAATATCACACTAATGTAAGGCCAGATGGGCTGTAACATTTTATTAGCCACTTCTCCATATAACTGTCAGAAAAAGAGAACTCAGAAAGGGACAGCAGTCCTGATACTCACATTTTTTTCTAAAATATTTAGTATCTAGGTGTTTTGAACAATTAGTTCTAACAAAAAAACCCTTTTTACTTTTTCCTGGGTCCTTCTGATTGCATCTGCTAAAGTGAGAGTTCACACTACAAAATGTTAGCCCAGGGGAATCAATAAGATGCAAAGTTCTGTACAGTGATCTGATAACTCTATGGGGCAAAGAAATTCAGGAGTTCTGAGTTCCAGCCATATCCTTTTGTTGTAAGGCTACAACTAATATTGTTTCTTTCTTATAGTTCAGAAATACTGCACACAAAATTACTGCAGTAGAATAAGAAAAAAATTGAGAATGTTAAAGCTATTCCATTTAGTCATTTTCACAAGAAGCATGTTCTCCAACTGCAAGTTTGCAAGTGTCTTAGTCATTATATTACCAAGAATACATCCCAGTAGTACTTCCAGAGTTTGCTTTCATCCACATATGTTTTCCTAACCTTTACCCTACGCATCATGCTGCAATTACTTTGATCCTACAGCCAAGAGGAGTCCAAACCTTTTAGAAGAAAAGGGCATTATCAGGAAAAAAAAAAAAAAAAAAAAAAAAAAAAAAAAGGCCTTTTACACTGGAATCAAGTTCTCTGTCAAGGATTTCTTGTGGTTTTTTGCTTTAAAACAGTCCGTGATTCTGTGATTCTGTGAGTTTGTACTGCCTGAAACGTTTTATAAACACATCAAACTCAAGCTGCACTAGGTGAAAAAAAAATAAAACCACACAATTTTGGTATTTTTACTCTTTCTAAAATAATTAAAAGTTATTTGTTAAGAAATTTTTCTTAAAAACACCATATTCTAAGAACATAAAAATTACTAAGTTAAGAAAGAGGTCTTCAAATTGAGAATGAGATAAACCCAAGGAAGAGAAGCCACACACAAGTGCATGCTTCTAACAGATCTGTTCTCTAATTAAACTTTGATTAAAAAACAGGCCTCCTCACTGTCTCCATCAACACAGATTTACACCATGCTCCCACTTTCTAATTAGTCTCCATTTGTCCCCATCGATACCTAATTGACAGTTTCACTTCAATGAAGGAAGGACATGTTGGAAGACAGGAAACCATAAAAATTGTCTTGCTATTCCATACTAGATCTTCCCCATACTATTCACTTTCTTATTACAGAGCAAAGAGCACCAAATATTAGGCATCAATACTGAATCTTATTTATTTGACACCCAATAGCTTAAACCCCTTCTTCCTCAGTATTGCCCCCTCCAGCTGATAAACTCACTTTCAGATATCTTCTCCTGGGGATAACCCTGCAAAAGCTTTTACTTAGTCTCAAACTTCATTCTACCTAGGAATGACTTTTTTGATCTCTTTTCAGAAAACACAAGCTGACATCTCATCTTACCATACATCCCTGGGACAATTCAGATACAGAATTTTGTGACTATACTATGTCATCACACATCTTCAAACTTCAGAAAATTTCATTTCTCAAGTACCTGGAGGGAAGGGGTTTGTCTATTTAGGTTCAATACAACTTTCTACTTTTCTAAATTAACTTGTGTCTTGCTGGCTTCCCTCCGCCTCAGGTTCTAGCCTTTTCTTCCCTGTTGCAGTGGAAGAAGCAGAGAGTCTTTGTACCTTCTTCCAATTCAATAAATTTAAATATATTCAAGTAACTCCCTTCCTAAACTGGTCTCATTTTGTTTTAAGGCTGATTGCTGCCTGAATTTTAGCAAAAAAGTTGGGCAACTAGAGTATCTATTTGATCTATAGAGTTTTAAAAAATGACACAAGAAAAAGCTTTCTCATATTATACCACAAACCTTGCCATGGGTGAAGTAAATGTTACTTGTATATTATGGTATCAGTTACATCTTGTTTAGTTTACCTTGTATGTTCCTCCACACAAAAACTGAGTTTTCTTTCTTTCCTTTGGCCTATGCCTCACATATCCTTGGGTAGTATCAACTGTCCTTGTATATAGTACACTTAAAATGGCATACAACTGTGATTTTGGTGGTTACACATGAGCCAAGTTGGGTACATCGGGTTCAAAATAGTTTTGGTTCTAAAAATCTACACAATTTCACCAGCCCCGAATTACCATGATTCTCCAGCATAAGCACTTTATTACTTGTAACCCAATCTACGCGCCAGATCCTACATTCTAATTCAAAGCTAGAAGTCCTAGGCCTCATTTAAAAATCATTTAGAGATCATTTAGATAGCTCACCTATCAGCTCATTTCATTTCAACCACCTGCTTTTCCGGGGTTTATTTCATGTGCAATTGATGGCTTCAGAACTCTTTCAGGTCATCTCATCCCCTTTTTTATTCTGATTGATTTGTCTCTTATTTCAAAACTCAGTTACTCTGAGTCTTCCCAGAACATATTTAGGGAGAGAAAAGGGATTTCATGTTTTCATCTTTCTTTTCTGCTGTCCTCATTGGTTCTGACTTCCACACTGCTCATGTTCCTATCGTAATGTGAGCTGTTCTCACCTTTTCTCATCAATTTTTCCAGGTTGTGCTTAGCCCAGACACTCAACTTGCTCTGTTGCAACCAGCTAGAGAAGTTTCCACAGCCCAATTAGCAGCATCAAACTTTGGGCATGTTTTCTGACATGTTTGCAAGCAGGGAATTATCTTACTTTCTCACTAGCTGAATTTCAATAAAAAGTTTTATTACTGTAAAGATCCTTTAAAAATCAATCTTTTGACCAAACTCTGGGTCAGTTATTTCTTCTGGAGACCTTATTAATTTACTGGTCCAGCTTCTCAGTTTCTACAAGTTGTCAGTTGTACTGAGCAATATAAACACTTCTCTCCAGCTAAGGAACTTCCTTATGTTCTCGTAAATGTGAAAATTTATCATTAGGTTCACCACTATAAAAATAGAAAAGCCTTTTGTGAGAAGTATTAAACTACCCGTCTTCCTCTCTGAGCAAGATCAAGAACAGCATCAGATCATTTTCTGTCCCTAAGTACCAGGTTGGTATCTGCATTAAAGCCCACTTCTGCTAGATGTCAATTTCATATCACAGTCTCGAGGTCAATATCTGCAGTAGCTTAATACAGGTATTTGTGAGAAAGTTCACTACCTGGTGTTTTTTTGTTTGTTTGTTTGTTTGTTTGTTTTAATTAAGTGTCCTGGAAAAAAGAGATTCCCACTGCTAGAACTTCAGCAGCATCCTTTTGTGCATGGTAGCAGGCCTAATTCATATCACAAAGTCATTTTCCTATTTGTATTAACTTTGAACAATCTCTTCTGGACTTCATCAAAATAATATGTTAGTAACTCAACTTCTTCCCAAATACCACTCTGCTGCTTGAAACTCTCACTTTTTGAATTGAAGAAATAGATGAAAATCACAGTTAAGCTGAAACACATCATATAGTCTACATTTGGATCAAATGAGAAATAGATTGTGAAACTGAACTTGCTTGTTTTCCTTAAGAAGAAAGAATCCCAAGAGCAGAAGGAGAAAAGACACAGACAAGCAAGATATTTGGGAAAAGGCAAAAGAAATCTTTGAAGATAAGGGAATACACAGAATGAAGAGAACGCCTGAGACATGGATTGACAAGGTCACAGAATACTATACACCAACATGGGAAAATTAACTAGGGTTCTGCAGCCTTTTATGCAGTCATTGTGGGTCAATGCTGTGTATTACTCGTTTTAATTAAAATAAAGAGAAAGGACAACTTCTATTTTATGTCCTTTTTTTAAACACATAAATTCCTAGTGGCTTAAATTGCTTTAGAGAAAACATGGTGAGGGAATAAAAGTTCTAGCAAGCGTACTTGCAGGGTGCACTCTAACAGCTGACTGCTAGCTAAACGCAGGAGACTGGGAATGGACTTTATGTACTGATTAGAAGGGAGTTTCTCACTGCAGATGGAAAAAATTGTTTTCCCCCTGAAGAATAAAATGGAAAGGAAAGATGAATGAGAAAGTGAACGAAAATGGAAATGAACAAAAGGTTGTCATAAAAAAGAGACAGAGATCATTTTCAAAATATTCTTACGATCACTACATTTTTCAGAATTGGTAAACCTGTGAAAGACAATTCAATGTAGAAAACAAAAAGTAGCCACACTCCACTAAAAGTATCCACCAAAGAAAATCTTCATTGCTTGCTTGTGAAGAGAGTACAATTTTCGACACAACTTTTTGGGGTCTCCTTCCAGTCAGCTCAATACTTGTCTTTGTATCATCTCCCTCATTATATATATAAAATAGCATAAAAGGCAAAATATGTGCCAGAGCTAACCAAAATTTGTGTAGACTTGATAGAAGAATTAAAGCTAGTTTTAATATTTAATCATGCAACTGAGTTACACTTCAGGGTCAATTTACCTTCAGTGAAAGCACATGTCCTGAAGTGTCTGAAAATTACTGTACCAACAAGAAAACAGAGCATCTTTTTCATTTCTTCTTATGTTGCCCAGAGTTCTGGGATAGTTCCTGCTCTCTGGTGCTGTATAAAATCTGGGAATGTAACATCACACCACAAGGAAGATGCATGTCTGATAGGAATCAAAGGAAGCTAACTATTGTCACCCTGTTCCCATCTTATACCTTAATAATGGGAAGGAAAAAATCACACCACGTGACGGAGGCAGCACTAGCAGTTCCCCGATCTGTTTGTCACACATTCCTTGCTATGGAGTTAAGGTGGTCTCTCAGGGAGACAGACAATGTAGAGAATGTGCAAAATTCCTGTGTGGAAGCAAAAGACATAAGCACTGAAAAACTACCTGTGGTCTCATCTGGCCACTAGCCAGTCCTTACTTGGTATGGTAGAGCAAGGTAATTGTTTTGTTTGGTTTTCTTCTGAGTCAGTTAGGCACTAAAGATATTTTGGGCATACAATGCCTTTGTAAATTCATCAACCTCTTCCGAGAAAAAGGAGTGAGCAATAGAACTACTATTCTGAAAAAAAGCAGTACTACATCTCTGATGAAGTTGTTTAGACCTACTGAAATTCATTTCCCTCCTGGATCTGTGGTGACCTGACCCGAGTTTCCTACTGTGCTGAATAGTGCCTGAGTTGCCAGGGTAATGCTCTGCTCTCTTCTCCGCTTGCTAAAGTGTGAGCCCTTCTCAGCACATAATTTCCTGTTGAGAAAGTGTCTCTTTCAGTCCCTCTCCTCTTCATGTTTTTCACTGGGGAACAGATAACTTAAGATAGGATTGCTGGCTACATTGTTTATGATGAGAAAATCACCAACAGGAGAGATGGGGACTACCCTTGGCACAGACAAATGCAATGGCATGACTGCTAGGGCACTCTTTGGGGAACTCAAGTCTGCTCAGGCAGAGGGAATTTGGCTCTCCAGCATCTTGGCTAAGACAGGGCTCTCAGAAGAAAGGATCCTGAACTTTATAGAATCACAGAATCATAGAATCATAGAATCATAGAATGGTTTGGGTTGGAAAGGACCTTAAAGATCATCAAGTTCCAACCACCCTGCCATGGGCAGGGACACCCTCCACTAGACCAGGTTGCTCAAAGCCTCATCCAGCCTGGCCTTGAACACCTCCAGGGATAGGGCATCCACAACCTCCCTGGGCAACCTGTTCCAGTGAAAAACTTCTTCCCGATATCTAATATAAATTACCCCTCTTTCAGCTTATACCCGTTACCCCTTGTTCTCCCACTGCACTCCCTGATAAAGTGTGCCTCCCCTTCTCTCCTGTAGGTCCCCTTCAGGTACTGGAAGGCTCCTATTAAGTCTCCTCTGAGCCTTCTCTTCTCCAGGCTGAACAACCCCAACTCTTTCAGCCTGTCCTCATAGGGGAGGTGCTCTAGCCCTCTGATTAATTTTGTGGCTCTCCTCTGGACTCTCTCCAACAGGTCCATGTCTTTTTTATGTTGGCGGCCCCACATCTGAAAACAATACTCAAGGTGGGGTCTCATGAGAGCAGAGTAGAGGGGGAGAATCACCTCCCTTGACCTGCTGCTAATGCTTCTCTTGATGCAGCCCAGCACATGGTTGGCTTTCTACGCTGCAAGCGCACACTGCCGGCTCATTTTCAGCTTCTCATCCACCAATACCCCCAGGTCCTTCTCCTCAGAGCTGCTCTCTATCCATTCTCTGCCCAGCCTGTATTTGTGCTTGGGATTGCCTCGACCCACGTGCAGGACTTTGCACTTGGCCTTGTTAAATTTCATGAGGTTTGCAGTGGCCCACCTCTTCAGCTTGTCAAGGTCCCTCTGGATGGCATCCCTTCCCTCCAGTGTGTCCACCACACCACACAGCTTGGTGTCATCAGCAAACTTGCTGAGGGTGCACTCCATCCCACTGTCCGTGTCTCCGAAAAAGATGTTAAACAACACTGGTCCCAGTACCGACCCCTGTGGAACACAATTTTCTAGCAGTATTTTAAAACTACTGTTTCATCTCCTTTTCTTTCCAAATGTCTGCAAATGAAATGTTTACTTTCATGTTGAATGGAACATTCTGATGAGACAAACACAAATTGTTTTAATTACTGGTTCGGTTGCCAAAAAGCCACACATTCATTATTTGCACAGCCTTACAATGCAGAAAATGCCATTTATAGGTATTTTAAAACATCAAGTTAAGGCTTTGTTTCTTTTCAAATGTACGATGTTGCTGCTGGAAGCAACAGTTTGACAGTCTCACAGGAGTGTTGGTGAACCTTTTTTCTAGCTGTTGAAAATAGTCATAGCATGAAATTGGAAGATTCAGCATGCTCCATCAATAAAGAAGTGATTCTCTAATGAAGATTATAATCTGTCAGATTTCAGCAGATTTTTCTATGCAGACATGTCAGTAGATCCAATTCACTTATGTTATTGCCTTTTGCAAACTAGCGAACTAATGCTTTTCAAAAAAAGTACTGTCTTGCACAGCCTTGTCTCCTATCCAATGGCCGCCTACACTGTTTCTTTTAGTTCATTTCTATTAAATCTGAATCATCATTATTTTTATTTCCTGATCTTTTTTTACCATGCTAGCAGAAAAAAGCAGAGCCCACATTGGCTTATTGGTGCTAATGTGGGTTTGAGAAATGGCACAGCCACTGGATGCATGCCAGAGCATGGATCTTTGATTACCTCAACTTTCCAGTGCCTATTGACATCTCTTCTCTGACTTCTTTTATCAGCTTCCGAGAAATACAGATTTCTGGGCAAGTAATGCTACTATATTAGCAGTGAAAGTCTTGTGCCTTAGATGGGAAAATTGCAATGGGGCATGGGTCAACTAGATTTTTTATCAAACGCTAAAATCTGACACAGTCTTTCTCTTCCTCTAGCCAAACTCTAAGGGAGGGGGGGGGGGAAAATATTATTCAGCAAAGTATGATCACATCATTCATGGCAAGAGATTTCATGTGCTCTGACTTGGTATAATTGTCCATTCTGTGCAATACTCACGCTTTCCTGCATATTTATGTCAACTGGCAATAACTCATCTCTCCCTAAAAATTACTGGACATTATCAATTACCTTCAAAGGGGAGTAAATCATATGGGAAGCAGCACAAAGTCTCATCTGTCCTAAGCTCACCCAGCTAAAATCAAGATAAACTTAGCAGCTCTAGTAGGACAAACCTGAATAGCCCACGTTTTACCTTATTCACAGCTCTTTGTGGAACAAATTACACTGTACTGCATAGCTACTTCAAAACAATCTGAAACTAAAAAGGGTATGAAATTAGTAATTACAACAGGTACTAGTTTCTTTGACGCTGGTTGCAAAAGCAAAAAATGTCCAGAGGCATACAGCTGAGGAAAATGTGTATCCAGATATAACCAGCATAGATATTTACTTCAAAAAATCAAACAGGTCTATTTTTAGTATGTCCAGCAGAACAAACTAATCATACAGGTGTTGTAAGTGAAGAGAGGAATTGATTCAGCTGTCCATAAATTTTGAAATGGAAATAACCTTTTATGGTAAATAGGTAGTTCAGCATACTTACCATGTCTGTGATCTTACTCAGCTCTCACTCTCAGAAATCTACAAGTTTAAAAAATAAAAAATGGTCTCTATGTTAATTTATTTCCCAAACTAGTTCACCTTCTGGAAGATAATGCTCGATAGTTATCCATGTAATACTTTCATAATAACAGAACGGAGAATAACTGCATTAGGTGTGAAAGAGATACGAACTGTAAAGGTCGTTTTCCACATAATGGGATTCATAAAGGAGACTGAGGAGGTACTGGGCAAGATTCACAAAGAACATCAATTTCTTTCCTTCACTTCAACAATTTGGTGGGAGAGAAGGAAGTGAGACTCACAAATTCAGAAGAGGTTTTCAGCTGGCAAAGTGATTTTAGTCCATCACCGTAGCAGCTGAATAGGCTTTTAGTATGGCTGTGAGCAGGAGATGGTAACCAGCAAGGCCTGAATGACGAAAGAAAACTCCCAGATTCTTTCTGTTTCTGCCAATATATACTCAATTCTTTATTTTTACAAGAAAAATAGGGTTCCCCACTTCTTTACATGTTTCTTTTCGATTTAAACCATGGCTGATATATTTTTCTTGTATTTCCATTTGTACAGCATTTTTCATCTCAGAACAATTTAAACAGATATTATTTGCATTTTATACATGATAAAATTAAAATACAGAGGGGCTAAGGGCCAGCTTTTGTGTCATGCACAAACCTGAACTACCCCAGAGAAGCAAAAATATTTCCATTAAAGCAAGATTCTTCCCAAATCACCCATGGTGCTTCCCTTGCAGGTCAATGAAGTTAGCGGAATAGGAAGATACACCAATTTCACCTTTTCTTTTTTTAATCGGAATGAACCTGCATGAAAATGTCCTCTGTTGACACCAAAAACTGCAGACGCAATAGTCCACTCTCATTTGAGTCATACCCACATCTTTTCTCCTCCACACTCCCTCTGCCAATATAAACAAAGTCCAGTCCTAGCCTTGCTCAAAACAAACCACATTTTCATCTGCAATAGGGATTTCTGCTGAGAACTAAGTAGAAAATCTCAGTGTCTGTATTTCTTTGGTTTTTTCCTCTTTACCAGTCAAACTAAGAAGGCTGGGACACATTGGCAGTATTTCCTTATGGTCCCAGTTGGCCTATTTTTCCACTTCTGCTCTGTATCTCAGAAGATCTTTGCAGAGGAGCAGCTGACACGGCCAACTTGCCTAGTCCTTCCTACCATGTAGCATTTTTTCAGCACAGTTTTCAATGTACTTGAGAGTCATGGGAGTGCCCTCTTTTAGGGGGAACTTCTTAGGGGAGAGAATCTCAGGCTTCTGTCATCACATATTTATTTTATTTCATTATTAAAACAGTAAAATACACTGGTCCAGAAGTACAGTGAATCTTGCATGAACATGAGAAAAGTAGCTTGTCAACACACCAACTTTAACAGGAAAATGTGGAGTCCATTTCCAGATGCACCTGTGCCTTATGGCAAGTGGAAGAGTAGACCAGAACTGTTAACAACACTAATCAAGTTCACAGGCCTTGATTACATGCTGAAATAAAAGTCAAACAAGTCATCAGAACAATGTATTCTGTGAGATACTGTTAACTGCATACTGAACCCTACACATACCATATCAGAGGAACAAACTTTCTCTGCTCTTACTATGTTACGTTATATCATGATGCTGGTGACTTAACAACTTGATACAAATACAGAAATATGTGGAAAAAAGATATTAAATATTTCTAAGAACATGGATGACTCAGCACTAGCAAATTTTCCAAATAATGACATTCACAAGCAACAACAAACTGGCAGAGGATTCCTCCTTAAAATGTATCTTTTCTCAAGTGTTTGTATTTTCCCTTGGAGAAGATAGTTTCCAAATAACTACAAAACTGACTTAGACACTAAATCATTGGAATATGGTAACATTAACTTTTTTTTTTAATGGATGGATAAATGACACAATGCAAATGAAATTGCCTTGAAGACACCTGAGACCAAATATTGAACAATTTTATGGCCACGTGCTGTTAAAATATCCTTGACTTACTGCTCTCAGTTCTGAAGCAGAATAGACCAAGGATCCAACTCATATTTTCATTTCTGCACAACATTTCATCCTAAAGTTGATTGACAATTAACAGTCTTGTAAGAACCTAAAGGAGAAAAGAACTCTTGTTTTTCACTGGAATTGCTGACCACTTACACTTCCATTATCATCTTACAATGTGTACTGACAAGTCACATGGACTCTGAAGAAGGGTAGTCAATCTAGTGGATTAGCTGAGAAGGCAGTGAAAATCTTTATAAATCAGTAGTCAGTTGACTATCTAACAGATTAGTGAGGGCTTTTGTCATCTGCCTCTAACTCCCAGTAAATCCCACTGAATTCTTCTACAGTTAGCTCTGTGTAAACTCTAGTGAAACAAGGAAAATTAGCAAAATGTTTCCAGAAATACCTACTGAATGCTAATGTGTCTTATTTCCTTATTTTTCCAGAGACAGAGGAAAAATGTCCCTTTTTTTAACTGAACAGTGTACTCAAGCATAGGCAGCTATTATGAAGACTGATATTTGAATATAAGGCAGTAAACGAACTTGGCTGAGCATTTATTCTTATATAAAACATGTATGACTATTTCCAAGTACAACCCAGGCTCTATTAGAAACAAAATCCATGATCCGAAGCCTGTTAAGATCAAAGGAATGACTCCCATCAATATCAGTGGCTATTAGATGAGGCCACAAGCAGGGTAAGTCCCCTGTGAAAACAGTGGAAGTTCTGCCTGCACAAACTCCCCTTGGAAGCTGCTAGTTTTTTTTTTTCTTTTATTTCTTCATAAATATTTTATAAAAAAAACCTCACTGAACTTAGAACTTGTACATATAACATTACGCAATACTTTTGAAAGGATCTTGCTGGTCTTCGCAGAGCTTTCTTGCACATATCTCTGTGTCATCTCAAGAACAATCTGAAGATAGAATCTCCTTTGGGAAGCAAATGTTGTGGTTTACCTTGACACTGTCACTATATGGAAGGTACGGTAGACTAGAAAGAGCTGCTAAATTTAAGTGTAACGTGTGCATTAAGTGTCAAGCTAAGTATATCTGTTTCTGATAGAAGAAAGTAGTCTTTCTTTCAGAGTTTACTAAAATGAAAAAATTCTCCTCATTTCCATGCACAAAACCACAATACACTAAGCGTACTATCTAGCTGAGTTTAGTAAATGTACTGGGAAACACTGTTAAATGTCATTTGAAATGTCTTTGTCAGAATGAGAATGGCTATATTGCTTCTCAGGGCTAATGTTGCAGCTTTCTGCCAGCCAGTGTGCAATTAATGGTATGCAAAAATAAACTGATAAACAAGCTTTTATCATTTGATTGCAATTGTACACATCACGGACAGGCAAACGCTAATTAGGGGTAAAAAGATTTTTAAAATTTGTTTATGAATTGCGGATTTATAATATGTCATAGGGAAGCACAAAGCTCCCTCAAATGCATTTTTTAGAACATGCGCCTGGGGATGCTTATGTTTGTCTTGAGAGAGTCAGCAAATGAAAGAAATTCTAGGCACTACCTAGTTAATTGTCACTGGTCCTGGTGTAGCCATTTCCTCTAAGTACAGAATAGGAGATTTCTGCAAATAGTTTCAAATATGAGTTTCATTGTTAGAACAATCCACTGAGTTTTTTTATATCACTTTTCCACCTATTTTAAGCAGTACAGTGTGTTTAACAAATATGAGAAAGAAAGTCATACAAGAAGAAGTTGAAAAAAATAGAAAGCACATGAAAAAGCTAGAAAAGATATTTAACTGAGCAGTAACAAAAACGTAACACAACACTGCAAAATGACAAGGAAAAATAAACTGATAATATCCAGACCTTTAGTAGTCCTTGTCCCACATCCCAGATCTGCAGCTCTGGGTGCTGATGGCTTCTTGTGGGTGGGATGAAGTGGAAGGGGAAGAATCTTTAGTATGTGCTGCTATAACTATTTCGGCTTGTGCCACAAGCTTCAGCCAACGTTCAGTTGTATAGATCCAAATCATATTGAAGCTATTGCCTATCCCCACAGATCAGATCAGAGAATGTGCAAGAGTCACTTATGGGTAGCATTTTTTTCAAAACACCTGAAAAACATTAGTGTGTCTGAAACAGAGAGGAGAGTAAGAAAGTAAGCGCAAATATGAAAAACAAATGGCAAATGAATGACAGAGGAAAACGGGTGAGAAACAACATATGGACCTTGTTCCATCCCTAGGGTAAATATTTATATTTTTGCATTTCAACTGCATTACATGCCTAGAATGATCTATAGGAGAGCTGGGCTTAACTCCTCTAGACTGGTTATACATAAACAAAAATAACACTCTAAATATGAATAATAGGTATTGATCCATGCAGAAGAAAGCCTATCGGATTTCATCAACTGTGTAAACATATAAATATACAGAAACTATGCACCTTTATAAAGCTTGGTTTTTCCTTTCATAACAGGATTGTTGCTGTTTTTAAAAATTGCTCCTCACATTGTTTTAAGCTGCAGGTGAATATTCAAGAAGAACACAGTTACGTTCTGTTGGAGCAAGGGCTGAAAAATTATCATCACAGCCCATTCAAGTACAAGGAGTATACGTGCAATTCTCTTTGATGTTTCCCACTCAGGACAAGATAGCTTATGCCAAAAGCCTGATGGTGACAGCCATGTAAGCTACAGACTGCCAGATTTGTCCAGTATTCAAGAACAATAAAATTCCTTTTTTTTTTTTTTTGGTTTTGGTTTGGTTTTTTTTTGACCCAGATAAAATTTCTGGAAGGAAAAGGAAGAAGCATGCCTAGGGTAAACTGGATATACAACAGTTTTAATTATACCCGCAAAATTTGTTTGCACTGGGAAATGCAATCTTCTGTCTTACTTTTGTCTCTCCCTGTTCTATTGATTTAGTGGATGAAGGCTACTGATATTATAATAAGGGTGTAACTTTTCACACCAACTGTGTAAACTCATGTCTCAGACTTCAGATTTGTCCCAAGTGCAACTGCTCTGAGCTTTTTAAATTGAAAAAAGGATGTATTAAAAAATGTGTTCCAGCTAAGTTAGTACCAGCTGCTTTGACAGAAAGTGAGAAAACCTCGACTGACGAGAAAGAATGAAATTTATAAGCAACCATATTCACACACAAACCTGATTAAACACAGTTCATTGACAAAGCATGAATGATCACTAAAATCCTATCAATATGGCTAGTACTAAAATCTTTTAGTACATGGACATAATTTATAAATACTGTGTCTACTTGGTAGAAAAAGAATGAATATTCACTGCAAATTCTGAATATTCCTCGTTGTTCATATTGAGTTTGATGACATACATCTTCACACACAGGAAAGTAGGTTCTACACAGAAAGAAAAGCAACCATGCTGATTGTCAGGAGAATAGGCCTTATCTTGTAGCTTTTGGGTTATTAGAAAGAGTGTCAGAAAGGTTAATCCAATTCCACACTATAGGATTCCCTCAAGACTCAAAAGCAAAACTTAAAAATGTATAATCTGTTCTCCTGTGTCTGTTAATCCTTTGCACCAATGATTAGCTCCTGTTTAGGTTAGCAAATTTAAAAAAAAAAAAGAAAATACATAAAGGTTAAAGGTTCTCTAAGCCTGTTTATTTTTTTTTAAAAAAGTAAAGCATTATGCTAATGAAACTTAAATAGGGTTTTAAGGTGGCAACTGGAAATATCCTTCTTTTGATGAAATAGTGTGTTCCTTGGGTATCTAAAATGAATCAGGCACAGTCTCAAAATCAAAGCTGGTGGGTTACAAGGGTCAAACAAATTAAGCTTTCTTTTAGATTTGCATCAGCATCTGAGCCCGATAACGTGCTTCTTAATTGAATAGTAAGCACTGTCAGTCAACCCCAGACAAAGCAGTTCTGATTATGTAATGGCTTTCAATTGTGATTATTGCAGTCTAGCATATGGAATATTTCACATTACACTTTGCTAGCTTTGCTACTGCTGACAACTTAATCTGAAGTGGAAGCTATTTAAAGTCCTATGATCTCTCAAGCGTTCTAAAATATGAGCTCTTTAAATATGTATTTCCCAGCAATTAGTGCCTATCAGTGACAGCGGCCAAATGTTTTGTGTACTATCTGTAAGTTTATGAAAAGTAGTTCTGCTGAAGAGTTAAAGGGAAAATCTGAAAATCCACTTCTCTTTTCCTCCTTGTTTCAGGGGTGTTATACTAAATTTCTGGTTCAACAGGTGAACTACTTTTGTTTTGAACATTTGTGGAGTGACCTGTCTAAGCTATTCGTCTCTCAAAGTTCTAAAAGAGCTAAGGCACCTGCAATTTTTGTTACATGCCTTGATCTGCCTACTTGTCCTTCTGCATAGTCCTTCTGCATAAATATAAAGTCAAACCTACATCAAAATATATATACAAACTAACAAGAGGTAAAACAATGGTGTCATTACTGGGAGATTGCCCTTTTAATTGTATAGTTCCTCCTCCCCCAGTCTTCATCTTTTTTGTTGGGTGAGTGGAAAAAGTGTTTTATGTTGCACAGTAGCTGCTACATTGTGAGCTATATGAGCAAATACAAAGTAATACAGATTATAGGAGTAATTCCACTAGAAAAGAAAACAGCATGCCAGGCCTGCTGCATCAGTACATTATAATTCCCACCAGGAGCAACAAGATAATTTCTCTCCTACTGAAAAAAAAAAAAAAAGAAACCACTGGAATGGTGTTGGTGTAAACTTTACAGTCAAAGTGTATGAACTCCCAGGGAACCA